>CM076579.1:54785508-54925897 GCA_034641835.2 Pinus albicaulis | reverse complement strand
GCGAGCTTTAACAATTCCAAAAATTTTATTCCACAGAGAAATAATTCTAAAGATGAAGTATTTATACACAATGTTTTACAAAATATCCTAAATGAATTTTAATAATTAACTTAGGAAAATAAATATCTTTACAATAAAAATAGAGACAACTACTTAACAAATCAGCAAGCTGTCCTATTTTATCCATAAGAAATAGAAACAGATTTTTAGGATAAAGCAGCTGGCTGCCTTGGTGTTCTCCTTGCTAGCCTTTAGATATTTTATGAAATCTGACTTGCCTTGTCTGATACTCTTTCTTGGATACTCTTTATTCACTTATACTCTTGAACTGATACTCTTTAACCCTTAGTCAAAACTGTTTACTACTGTAAATAAAATTTGTTTTGACTGTCATTCTGAAAATGATTTTTTATCTTCTTTTCATCTGTTTGTTTTTATCCTTCACAGTAAATCTGTGAGAGCTTGCCAATCCTCATTTTTAGGAATCTGAATATTCTTTAATTTCCTAAAATTCTCATCAAATTCTATATATCTAGCAAAGGTAGGCTTGATGACAAATAAGTGCTTGATCTCATACTGTAAGTAAAATAAATCTTCAAAACTTTTCAGTAGCACTTTTCTTGTGGGGATGCCTTGACCTGTTGGCTTATTTACCTGTTCTTTGGTAAATTCTCTTATCTTCTTATCATAATAATTTTGAGGCATCAATTTATCATTAATAACCATGATATCAGGAAGTCCTTTTTGTCTCAAATTGGTGAAATTGACCATGAATCTAGTTATGGCAGTATTCATACCTTCACATTTTTCTTCAAGTTGCCTCATCAAATTTCTCTTTGTTGTGACTTTCCTAACTTCTAGGATAGTTGTTGTTTTGTTTGTTATTTTGAGCTCTTCCAATTCCTGTCTATTCTTGATGTTAAGGAAATTTATTAGCCATACTGCTTGCTCTGGTTTATCAGCTAAATCAGCCCGAGTCTTTTGGATTTATGCTTGGGCTGCAATAATAAATGTCTTTGCTCAAAAATTACCTGAATTGAAGGCCATACATCATAGATGGCTTCAATTATATTATTCCATAGCTAATTTTTTATGTATGATATCTGATCCTTGAGAGTTAATTCTTTTTGCAACTTCTTTAGCTCTTCACTCAATCTGTTGGCATTTTGTTCATGTATCTTAGCGTTTACCTGAGTTGATTTATTTGACTTTTCAAGATTTTGCAACCATTTTTGTCAATTTTTTGATTTCATTTGTCTTCAAAGACATCTCTTCCATTGCTTTCACTATCTTACTAGCCTCATCAGTAGGTTGTACTGCTATTGTAGAAGATTCAGTGGCTGATGTGGTGGAAGAAGTCACTGGCACTACATCGGCCAGTGGTTCTTTGGGTGCCAACTTTTCTCCTAAAGTGGAAGGCACTACTGCAGTGATAACTAGAATGACTGTAGGAATTACTGGTTCATTTAAAGTCTCCTTTTCTTGGAAAAGTTTATCCATCTGTATTTCCATTTCTTTAATCTGAGCTATCAAATGAAGAATTAAACTCATCATTTCATCTTTTTCCTTCTGTTCCTGTAAGATTTATTTTGTCTGAGGATGCTCACTTTGATGAAGCTTGAGCTGTTTCCTCAAGGCTGCTATATCCTCATTTCTCTTTTTTACCAATGCTTCTGCTGCTTTGATGTTTGTAGGATCATATCCTACCTACAATACTAATTCTTCTAAGGATTTTATCCTTAGATCCTTGGCATACAATGAGGCTTTGTCTATCTTCATTTGATCTTGCATATTGGAGATGGCGTTTTGAAGCTTATGAGCACTCATAGATTTCGTTGTAACTTTGGAATATAACATCTCAGAGCTTTGCCTGTGAAACTCTATTTGATCTAATTCATGAATATTGTTAGTAGCTACTTCGAGATCAACTTTCTTATAGTCAGCAACTGTCTTTGGAAATGATACTGTGGGCTGTAATACTGACATAATCAATTTTTTACTTGAGTAATCAAGCGCTGATAGGAATATGTTTTGATTACCTGGCTTTTGTTTTAAGAACTGAGAGTAAATTTCTATTTTAATTTCCTCATTCTTCAGTTTGATTTGCTTATATTTTTCCTTAATATCCAAATCCTTTTCCTCAACTGAATGTGAGGAAGAAGCTTCCATGCTTTGCTGCCTTTCCATTAACTGTTTTTCTTCATTATTCAGTTGTTCTTCATTATGATTTGGCTCATTGATAATTACAGTAGCTAAATTTGTTTCTGGCAAACCCGTGTTGGTATTTAGAGGCTCTATCTCTTCAACATCTATTGTCACCTTTCCTTTGCCTGCTGTATCTAATTTAGGCCTTTTGTTATAAATGATCTTGAACTTTGTTTCTATTGTAGTCTCTGCCACATATGCTCATTCTTCCCTTATTCTTTTGATGGATTTCTCTGGTTGACTTGCAGTCTCTAAGGTATGACTAGTATTACCTTTGCTTACTGCATCTATTAATGTGCTTTCAATCCATTCAAGCTGTTTGGAAAATTTTTCTATTTCTAGTTTAGCTTCATGTATAAAGGGTGTCAATTTTCATTTTACCCTTAGCTTGCTCAAGATCCCTTGTGGATCATAGTTCCAAGGGAAACTCTCTTCAAATTTATATTCCAATAATTTATTTTCCGCTTCCTTTTCTGCATCCCTGTGATTGCATATGAATGGCCCAATTTGATTTTTAAGTTTGAATTGGGTCTTCTTCTTAGCTGCCATGAAATTGATTGAATCATAATTTAGGATCTTCCTGATATACTCCAAGGCAAATATCCTCATTGTAGGATGTTTGGGTAACTTGTAAGGCAACAAGTTTGACCCAAAGACTCTAATTTCAGTGTATTTCTCATACAAATACCAGTCACCAACCTTACTCTGCTCTGATAACTGCAATATTTTCTTCATTTCCTCATTTATTCTAGGCTGCTCTGTCTTGGTCAACATGGTAATCATTGGATGTAAAAATAACTCTGAAAACTCTGAATAGCTGAAATTTGTACATTCGTTTTTGAGCAATGATGTCCAAAAAATGACAGATAGAGGATTGGCCTCTATGTCAAGTTTTTGAAGAGTGTTTGGAAGTATAGAAACATGTGGAAAAGGTAGGAGGTATATCTAAACACTCCCTCTATTTGAAAATTTGTCAACTGATAATGAATACTATCAGCAATGAAACCAGCATAATGAAATATGACTGAAGGTGGTTGACCTGGAGAAAAGGTGGACAAGAATCCTAAGATTGATTCATCAGTGTGCTCATCAGTGAAATATCCAAGTATGAATGAGAGCATGGAAATTACATGCCTTCATTCTTCAGGGAATTTAGCAGCAAAATATGGAGGATTTATCTTAGGGATTTCTACATGCAGAGGCATAAAAATCTGAAAAATCATGAACCTTTTAGGAAAATCTAGGCCAATGTATAGCTTAGTGAGGGCCTCAATAGATAAAGGGACTGCTTGGGGGTTAGGTTGAAGCCGCAACATTTGGTTAATTGACTCTGCAGTGATGGTAAATAGGACTTCTTTACTGGAATTCACAATAGCTCTTTGTTCTGGAACATAGTATTGCTGACATAATCTAATGATCTCCTGACAAGGGTGAGTCAATGGGACAACATACTTGGGTAAATGGGATTCCCAAATATAAACTTCTTCATGATCATCTAAATATTTCTCATAGCACCAGTTATGGATCTCTAGCAGATTGAATTCAACTATGGGGCTTGCTATCTTGTAATCAGTATCAGGAAGGGGAATGTGTTCAATATCAACAACTGGGGGTTGTAATGGATTGAAAACAATAGCAGTACTTGGAGTCATGGAAAGGGTGGGCTTAGGAGATTTAGAACCTTCAGGCTTGCTTGCACTCTGTTTTTTAGGCATTTTGGTATGCTTCTGCAAGTTTAAACAGTTTGCAGAGGCGATTCTACTATAGCAGAGGCATAATTGGGCAATTTTTGGCAATGTATGGGCTTTTCTTGTTCAATTTAGGCCTATCAAAGAGGTTTAGAAGCTTGAGAGTTGGTTTAAAATAGAAAACAGGGGTTTTCTGAGTATTTTTAATGGAAAATAGGGCTAAAACTCTTTTGAAAAGGGTTACAGAGGGTTCAAGGTACCTGCAAAGGCTTTTTGGCTTATCTTAGAGCTTGAAAACTGTGTAAACTTCTAAACTTATTTCAGAAATGATGCTCAGCTGAGAAAAAGGGTTCTGGGAAAATTTTTCCAGAGTTTGGCCTATTTTTGGGACTTTTTAGGCAACTTAATTAATGAATTTCTTGATTATAAATGTGCTTTCTCTCTTTAAAATGTTTTTCAACTTGATTGCAGGTTCCAATTTTTAGAAAAATACCTGGTATGATGCAGGTAGCGGCTTTGGAAGGGTTTATGAGTTTCTTTGCTGTGTTGAAGGCTTTAGTAGCTTGTTTTGGAGCAATGCGCAACTCCTCAATAGTCTTTAGAGGTTTCAGGGAAAGGGTTTGCAGGTTATGTGCATAAAAATGGTAGAAAAAGGCTTTTAACAGGGTTTCTTTATAGTCGGGGAGGCACAACAGTAGGTTTAAAAAGCGCAAGAATAAAGGATAAATTTTTTTTCAAAGGTTTTATTAACATATTGGTTGCATTAAACTGGCATTGAATGTAAGTCGCATCAGGCAGGAGAGTGGTTTTGAATTTTCAAAGGGATAGAAAATCGGTGGTTATTGCGTAGGTTTCTGGTGGTAAGCGGGTTTAAACTAAACCCACGTGATCCAATGGATGAAGCGCACGTGGAGGAGAGAGGAATGGGCAAAACCACCTATTTCGCATGGCTTTGGCGTTTAGGTGGTCTTGCATATTTTCTATGCGATATCAGCTTCTGACCGTTAGATCTGAGATTTGGATGCAAACGGTTGAGATCATTTCGGGAGCTGCTTTGAAATGAGATGGTGGGACCAGGCCTTTTATTATATAAGCGGATGGGTGAAAATAATTTTTAAACCTTTATGATATATCTAAGGGGTAAAAGTTTAATTTATACATAGCGGAAAGAGCTTTAACTTTTATAAAAGTGTATTTTAATAAAGGTTAAGCCTTAAGGCTTATATAATATGGCGGGGGAAGAAATAAAATACATTCAAAATATTTATAAAATGTTTTTAATGAAACATATGCGGGGCGGGTTTTAGTTTATTATATAGTTTTTAAACCTTCTCAATAGTTTAAAGACCATAGGGGCGGGGTATTTGAATAACGATAATTTTTAGACCAAAGGGCTTATAGTTTGGGATTTTTATTTGCGCACATGGGGATAATAGACTTTGGTCTTAAACATTAAAATAGTGGGTTTTTTGGGTATTTTAAATATAAGGGAATTAAAATCTACGGGAAGGTAAATGTATAAATTTGAATAACTGATATATTATTCACCGAGATTCTCCTGATCACACACTATTTTAGCTTCATGCATAATACAAAATCTCTTCTACCATTGATCATCACATGCGGAAATAAAATCAATTGCATGCATACATTAAAACCACAAAAAATCACACATATGAACACATTATTTAATGGGAAAGCTTAAAGTTGAAACTCCAACTATCTGTATATTATATGTCATGGAGATCATGTAACAATCATAGTACAAAATCTCCTCACAAGCTCTCATGCACACCCTCAATTGCTACACACTATCAAGCTAGATCTAGCAAAACACATGCTCCAATCTTTTGCCACTTGATAGCCAGCCTCTATTGTGTTTTCAATGCTATGGGATGGCTTCATTAAATGGATAAACCACCTGGCTTGTACTGCGCAATCCTCATGGGCTTCTCCACCTATCCGTGTGTTGCAAATAGCAACTGTATAGTCACAACTGATAGTTAACCTGCTCTTTCACCTATTTCTGCACTGGTCTCCACTGAAACTGTCCATGCACTGAAGTTAACTGATGCATTCTTTAGTTGATTAATGAGTTTATAATTAGTGAATTAATTAATAATTAATTCACACCACTCTCATTAATTGTATCAATTAGTTAAACTGGATACAAATAGCTCAACTATGTTTAGATTAGTTAAACTGAATACAACTCCACTAACTTCCTCAATCAACTCCACCAAACTCTGTCACATGAGTTCTAACTGAAGCATCCATGCAATAGCTCCACATAACCCTTAGGAATAGTGTAATTCCTTCTGTCAGCTCTTGTGCCACATCTGTGCACTTAACTGAAGTGCTCCAAGAAAATAAGATAATGTTTAGAGTTTAAACATTATTAAGAGCTAATAATATTCGACATATCTATTTTTAGACTAGCAGTCTAAAAATAGATTCCGTCCAGTATGTCTAAAAATAGAAGTCCATCTATTTTTTCCGACATGACCAACCATCCACAAATAGCATCCTGCAACTCATAGAACATGATCCATATGTCTAAAAATAGACTTTGCGCCAAAAATAGCCTGCGGGCCCACTTAGTGAAGGCGACTCCTTTCCACTAAACTCATCATCTTGTTGCAATCTCAACAGTAAAGTTAGGGTTTTAATAAAAATATGTTAAAAGTTAATATGAAAATGTAGTGAAATGTAAATAAAACACATTTTATCTCCAAGCAAAGTGTATATGATAGACAAAGCAAAGCAGTGGTATTTTTTAATATTTTACACTTTAACTTAGGACAAAGTGTATTTTTGGGGTTTTATGAATGCTTTTGAAAGGATGAAGTTAATTATTTTAGGGTTGCAATTTTACTAAGTAAGAATGTGTTTTACTTAGGAAAAAGGGGCTTTGATGTATAAATGAAGGATAAATGATGATAAATGAGGGTTTAAGGTAGGAATTCAATATTTTTAACTTATCAGTCATCGAGCCATAGGTCCGATCCCAACAAAAGTCAGAGAAATACTCTGAGCCTTTTTGAATGATAGCTTAGAATACTAAATACTTATAGGGGAGGGGAAATTAGTGATTTTTCTCGATGATGTTTTATTTACATGATTTCCCAATTGCTTTCTACCTACCCAACTTTATTTCTAACATTTTTTCTTCATTTTGTAGGTGCATTTAGACTTGCAACCTAAAAACATTTTCTTTCAAAGCATAAGAGTATCTAGATCTACCTTATTTCATCCGAGGGCTCAGATTAAACTGTTGAGCTCCTCATTATTCTCTACCTATTTACTGATTTGTCAAGTTTAAACTGTTTTACAAATCTTTATTCTCTATCTAAAACATGAAATTGAAAGCATGAAAAGTTAAGATTTAACTGTTTAAATGATCATGGATTATGGAATTTATTAACACTCTGCACATAATCATTATTATTGTAGTAAAAAGTAAAAGCAGTGGCATTTGGACTTGCTCACTTTCAGTTCTTATTTATTTCTTCTTTTGGGGTCTATATTTTTCTAAGTCCTTTGATTTTTATTTTAGGAATTTTTACCCTCTTTTTGGCTTTTTTATTATTTTTCATTTTTTTCAAAATATGGGAAAACAACTTGCAGAAAGCAAGGTATGTACATATTTACAAGACTATAAAATCTAATTCAAAATTTATGAACCCTATTATTATAGGACCCTAACATATCTCATCATGAAGAAGTGGGAGATCCATGGGGAAAAATACATGTTGTCCATTGGCCTCTTTGAGGCATGAGAGATAAAAAATGTTGGGGATCTTAACCCCAATGAGAAGCTTCAATCCCGATGCTATCATCCAAACAAGATGGATCATCTTGTGTAGCTCATAAAAAAAATCCTCCATCTCCTGCTCCTGTAACATAGATGGGTTGTATGTCTGAACATGAGAGACCAAATTGTCCATCCCACACTATATCTCACTCCATATATGATCTATATAGAGCTGCTGCTGATCTTGGTCTGTAATAATGTTTCCCTCAAGAGGCCAAAAGGCAACTGGACTCTCAAGGATCCACTCTTTGGTTCTATGAACCTTGCTTGCCCAAGCCATCCCACATATAGTGAATATAACATCATCACAATATGGAATCCAAATGAGAAATATACTGAGTGTCATATGAAATGCTGGATGGTGACAATAGTTCCCCAAGTGGAACCAACGCAGTTTGGCTACTTGCTGCCCCTGAATATAATGTGGCAAGTGGCTTCCCAACCACTTGTTTGTTGTGCCTATCTTCTCATCTACTTGCAAGTAGTAAATGGAATTGGGTGTCAATTGAGTATACCCAAAATAGAACAATACTTTCCCAAAGCCATACAAGAAGTGACTATCTCCATCGCTACTTTTGGTCTTAAAAAGACCATGAAGTCCAAAGAGAGGCTTGCCCTCTTATGGAGCAATGCACTGTATATAAATGGCAAGAGAATGCAAATACTTTGTTAGATGATCAATAAGTACAAAGACACAACTCTTACCATGAACTGTTGGTAAGCTGGTGATGAGGTCCATAGATGAGCTCTCCCATCCCTCTCTCAGAAAAGTGAGTGACTGTAAAAACCTTGCAGGATGGTCATTTTCCTACTCAATCTCTAAGCAAACTACACATCCCTTGACATGCTTAATGCCAAAGCCACATGCTGGAATACTTCCACTCCACCTTTGCTATCCTCCTTGTAGTAGCTTTTGCTCAAGAGAAAATTGAAGTTTATGTGGTCAATCTTCACCTGGAATCTATTGCTCCTCAAAATCTTCCCGAGTTTGGAAAATGCATGTATGAGTGCCAACAACCCCTTACCACATATGGAAGACTCCTTCCTATATGGAAGCATCTCCTGACTCTCAAAGGCCAAAATTGTGCCATCATCAACTCCTGAAATATCATGCAAGGTATGGGAGAAAGTCAACCCATACTGTTTCGGGGAATTTCACCCTAGAGGTTCGTTGGGTTACAACCTCCACAGAGCAGGGGCATGCTACTTAACAGAGACTCACACAATCATGCACATTCAGAAAAACTAAATAGAGTAGAATGAGAAAGTTACCCGTAGGTCCTACGGTTGAAGAAGATCCCGCAGGGTTCAAACCCCCAGCAACCGTCCTTCCTTCTTAACCTGAAAAACAAGAAGAAACAAACACAAAGGACTGGTTGTACAGCATATATCTACTCTATATGTTAGTGAGATTCATATAAAACATTAAATAAATCATAATGAATGCTTGTATAACAAATATTCTTCATACATTAAAGCATACACTAACACGTTTATTTCGGAAACAGCATGATACTTCTGTATTATAAATAGTACGTACAAAAGTAATCAAGAGGAGAGATCACCTGATCCTTCCAAGGCCTTCGCAGACCGTCGTCCGGATCCGTCCAGCCCTTGCCTCGCTAGGACTCCTTCCAAACTGGTGCATACGAGATAACATATAAAGGGATGTGTATCTCAAGGAAACAAGGGTTTCCTATAATGAACTGGGAAAGTGCAGGAGGCACGGGGAATGAGACTTGGATAGGGAATACCAACAGAGTATAATATCAATAATTCTCTCTCTCCCTTAGGCCATACACATGAGGGGTTTTTATACTCCCTCCAAGTAGTTTCAACAGTTGGAAACAGTTGGCCACGTGCTGGGGTGGTTGAACTACCTGAGTAAGCATCAACCCAGCCCAAAAATAGGGAATAATTATATATTTTTTAATTATTTTTAATGGCATACACGGAAAAGTCTAGCTGGACTCGCGTATACACGCGGAAAAGTACAGGCATAGTCGCGTATGGGGATTTTTACACTGTTTTTAAGTGAATTTGTCCAAGTCTGTAGGAATGGGTGCCCAAAACCATCAAAGCAATCATGAATCATATGAAAGTGAGAAATGATGCTATAACAGATGCCCCCTAATATATGAGGTCAGAAGGGGTACATGATGGCCGAAATGTATTATGCACATAGAAAGAACTTCGCAAGGACAAGAGAGGACTTCACCAGATTTCAGCTTGCCAAAAACCAATGAAATAAAACAGAGAGTCAACTCATGCTGAGGCGGGCATACCCATGCTCAGTCAAAAATACATCATATAGAAAGTAGTGAATAGATCCAACATGTATACAAGTATAGCTGAACTGAAAGTACACAATGAATCATCTAAGCATGGCCAGGAAATACAAGTTTGAATCAATGTCCAAGTATCACATATAGAAAGCTGATCAAAGATGGTGCAACTGGATGTCTGATCAAATAAGTAACTGAATCTCCAAGTACCGGATCATAAAAGGTGGATCAAACGGTACAATCACGCAACTCGGGAGCCAACATATAGGATGCTGTTGTATTGAACTAAAACATATAAGGGTGAACGACATCACTGGCAGAAATTGAATGGACTGTCAAAAGTGAACCGAAGAATGCTGATGCAACCCGAGGTCTTCACCGATCACTATGGCACAATTCTACACAATGGGAATAAATGAGCTGAAGTCGACCATGTGAGAAATCGTTGGATTACCGGGCAATGATGTATCCCATTAACCAACGCGAGACAACCCACCGATAATGATAATGAGTGTCAAGGTGCCCCAGTACAATCTAACAAGTGTGAATGAATGAGTTGAAGTCGAACACTTGAAAGAATCTACCAATCCGGAGGCAATGATGAATCCCCACTGTCGATAGCGAAGAGTCTGCCACTGATGACTGCAAACCCTAAGGTACTGACAAAAAGACTCTAGATCTTGTTCCCAGAGCAATGAGTCGGAGTCGATGGGAAAAGATCTACTGGAAGGAAGGCATTAAGGCATCCCACATCAGTCCAGCGCGAGTGTAACCCGCAAGCCAAGATTTGGAAGGAATCGGACGAAGTAGAGTGATGGAACCAAAACCAAAGTACGTTTCCGACATGCACAAGATGAAGCTAGCGCACGGAAGAAACCCTCTGAACCAACCAATAATGAAAGCTGACACAGAGGCGAGAAATCCACCGATAGGGTCAAATTGAAATCAAGGTACTGCACGAATCCCAAGTGTGATAATGTGTGCTGACGTCAAACACAGGGGAAACCACTCAGTCAAAGACCCATGATGATGATCAAATGCTGAGCACGAGGTCACCTATCAATGATGGAAATAGGCCCAAGGTGCGGCTCTAGGTTTGCTCTCAGAGCAATGTGTCGTAGTCGATAAGAGACAAACCCGCCGGCGAGAAGTCAATGGGGACCTTCTCAAACCAGCACGAGCAGAAGATCAAAACATCTGATGTGATAGAACATGATACTGACAAGACCGGGAAGGCCGACTGAATAATGAGTCAAGAGACACCGCAGAATGGCCGACTCAGGCTAGACTTCCCTTGAACAAAAGCACGACTCTGTGATGACCATGGCGGTAAAAAGTGACACTGTATAAGTCTGTCTTGCAGGAGGCAAAACAAACTCTCCATATGATTGGAAGAGATAACCAACCGGGGGAGAACTGACAAGTGAAACATGGTAAAGGCTGAACCTAGGTCAAAACTAGAACCATCCCAAATGGAGGAAATATATATAAGTATATGTGCTTTGTTCAAGGGCAACAAACTGACTCTGTACTGCCATCAAAATAACGAAGATACATCTCGTTCCCGCTCTTTTTGTTATATTTGATTTTTTGTCTTTTTCATATAATAAGCCTGAAAAAGAATAAAAGAATGCTATGGTACAATGGATAGAACGAGTATCAAGAAAACAGATGCACTAGTTCCTGGGATTGGAACAATCCTATGCTCAATGCAAGGTGGCGAAAACTGGTCAGTGATACTCAGAGGAATGTTCCATCCATGGGTAAAAAGGTGTCAAGTCGTGATAGCTAAGTGCATGCAATGGTTAACTTGTACAAAAAGTCAAGGTCAAAAGTTGGCTTAAACATCGAGTCCAAATGAAGCCGGCTAAAGGCCAGGATAAACAAGTAGCCAATATGCAATGCAGTAATACAACTTAAGCGACACCAGGGAGCCTCTAGGGTAAAAGCCGGAAAAATGATAAGTGATGAAGAAGAAGAATGAAGCTTCAACACATAAGACATGGCGGGACTAAAGAGGACTCCCGAGCCTACATAAAAAGCAGCATGGGCAACAAGTGATAGCGAGGAACTAACTAGGAAGCCCATGTAAAGGAAGGCTCTACCATCAAGTCATGATTAAATAATCGGCGAGTGAAATGGGTGTAATACTCATGACTTGATGGGATCGACCCTAAGGCAAGTGATCAGTATGGAGGCTAGTATGCAAGATGCAACGGAGAGTGATTTCCCTAACCTATATGCCAGTGAAGATCATATACCTGCCGTGAAGAGTCGGAAATCATGGATCAAAAACCGGGAAAAATCTCAAAATCGTCAAAATGTACCTGAAAACATACCAAACTGGGCACTTCCAAGAAATCGAGTTATGCAGCTTAAGGTAGATCGAAAAAATAGGCATAAGGAAATTTTGCGAAGATTTTCAATTTTTTAGCCATAAATAGACAAATTACCTCTCATTTGGTTCATTATTGCATAGCTGATTTGGAAAAAGTGCTCTGGAGCAAAAAACTTCTTTCGTCAAATCAGGAACAACCGACCGTCGGAACTCAGTGAAACTTCAGGTAGGCTCCTTAATCATCCTGTTTATTCATTTTGTCTGTTTGGAAATTAAAATTAAGTGATTTTTAGCTTTAAAACCCTTGTTAAAATATGCGGACTTGCGCATACGCGGGTTTGTTAAAGGAAACTCGCGTATACACGCGACTGTGCAAAAGAAAAACCACGTATGCGCAGGTCCGAAACTTAAAAAGCGTGGCTAATGCATAATTTGATGAAATTTCTCAGGATGACCATCTCATGGAGGGAACGTGAGCATAGCGCAATAGACCAAGAGGTCATGCAAGATCGCGCAGCGCAAAATATCCTCCGAAATTGCGGATTGTTCAAATTCTTTAAAATGCCAAATATGAAAAGCAATGTGCGGTTGCTAGAAATGCTCGTAAATTACTAGGAACCAGATCAGGATTGCTTCATTATTGATCAGATGCCACTACGCATTGAAGTGGAAGACATATATTTCATTACTGGACTCTCCCGGAGGGGAGAACCAGTAGACTTGCACGGGAAGCCCCTAGGAGGGTTAACCATGGAAGACTATGTCCACGTATATTGCGTAGATGGTTCCAAAAAGGTTGGAACTCAGATTGCAATTAAAGATATCAGGGATTTGCACATGAAAATCCTCCTTTTCACCATCAGCAGAGTGGCAGGATCTGCCTCACTACATCAGGCGTCCAGGACGCAAATGAGCATAGCTGTAGAGTGTCTGACTCATGTGTATGATTGGTGCACAGCCCTTCTACTGAACATGAAACAACAGCTGACCTCAATTCGCCAAGCAAAGACCAAACATTTTGGCTATGGTACAATTTTGACAACATTCTTCTTTGAGAGGATTCCAGCTTTGAGACCCAGAGTCATCTCTACTATCAATAGCCCGCGGGACCCAAGAATTGCCCGTTGGGCAGACATGATGAAGAGACTGGGGGGTAGTGAGGTACCCCGGACCACATGGGACGATGAGTTCTTCCTGTGGTGGGGAGAACAGATCATTGCAGTGGATGACTATCCCTATTCCGGGATGGATTTTCGTGGAGATCCAGATCTAGTTCTTCCACCTGGCACAGCATGGGGAGCAGTCGGTAAGTTTTGCAATTTTTTTTAACTTATATGATTTTTTTTTTGGATTTTTTCAAATATGTATGAAAAAATGAAAAAACAAACATGTTTTTGATTGGATTCATAATGTCTGACAATTAAAAATGATCATGTTTCAGATGTTGGACCAGTTCGTCCTGAGGGTCTCCCACGCCATAAGCGTCGCAGGGGGGAGGCAGAGACAGTGGACTCATATAGGACTCTCCAGGCCGTGCAGAGAAACTTGGAGGGACTGACCCACCAAATCCCTATGGCTGCCGTGGAGGACTTGCCTGAAGCCATCCAGAGATGGGTGGTAGGAGTACCCCGAGACTGGGTTAGATTATTCCGCCGAGTGGCCACTGCAGTTATTTTCTATAGGAACACGACTTCTGGGCAGGGTCCTCAGGAGTAGACAGATTTTATGTATTAGATGACTGTATATTCTTTTTGAACATGATGGGGCATAAACCCAAGTTTTATACGAGATTATGGATCCAAATTTTGTAAAGTTTTTTTGACAGTATGATGATATATATACAACGATATTTGATGTGATGTGATAAATGTATCAAATGTATGATGTTTTTGATGATAAAAAAATTATTGTATGGAATGATTAATATGCCAATCTAATGCTTGATTAGCTAATGAGTCAGCAAACCAATTGTCAGCTCGAGGAATATGAATGAATGTTAAAAATTGAAATGACCTTTGTAACAAACGTACCCTCAAGAACAATCGTAATAAAACAGGATCTTGTACCCGATAAGTGTTGTTCAATTGCGACACCACCAGCTGGGAGTCCAAGAAAACTACCAACGAATCAACACCCAAAGATATTGCCTCCGAGAGTAGATGAATGACTGCAGTGTATTCTGCTACGTTATTGGAAGCAGGACCAATGCAGACCCCTCTTGATACCAACAGCTGACAGGAAGGATAATGAAGCACCCAAGCCGCGGAAGCTAAGTTCCGGGTGTGTCTACTAGCACCATCGGCGAAACCAAAATGACTCATGACATCCAACACAACCTGCCAAAGCAGATCAAAAACATCACCACCTCATCAAAAATCGAAAATCAATCAGATATGTACAAAACAAAAAACTACTATATACAAAAGCAACATGCCAGGCCGAAGCCTAGGCATAATACTTCTTCAAATAGAGCCCATTTCGGGGCTCTGGAAACTCGTTCCCTTCGAAATCAACCAAGGTATATGCTCCTTTCTTAAGGACTTTTTTAACGATATAGGGGCCATACCACATAGACTTAAACTTTCCTGCCCCCAGGGCATCCTTTTCTTGGGCATAGACCAAAACAAGGTCACCTTCCGAAAAGACCCTAGGCTTGACCGCCTTATCGTACTGAACTTTTACTCGGTTTTTATGCACTTCATTCATCATGGCGGCATCTCGACGCTGCTCATCGAGATGTTCCAGATGAAGAAGCCGTTCTGCCAGACTGGAAGTGTCAGGAAGAAGCTCAACAACTAATTTAAGAGAAGGAATCTCACATTCAATAGGAAATATGGATTCCACCCCGTGCACTAATTGAAACGGAGTAAAGCCAGTTGCAGTTTTCACTGACGTCCTATATGCCCAAAGTGCAGGATATAGCATAATATGCCAGTTGGTTCTATGTTTATCAATTGTTCTTTGAAGAATTGTCTTCAAGGATTTATTCACGGCTTCCACTTGCCCATTGGCTTGAGGATAATATGGAGATGAATGCTCCTGCCGAAAACCCAATTTGAGAGCCAACTCAACCATCATACTATTCTGAAAATGACTGCCATGGTCAGTGACAATATCTCTAGGTATACCAAAACGAGCGATAACTTGGTTGAAAAGGAACAAAGCTGTAGTCTCACCATCGTTCCCAAAAGTAGGCATAGCCTCGACCCACTTCGTAAAGTAGTCTACTGCTACGATAATGTACTTGTGACCTTTTGCCGAAGGCGGGTTACAAGTAGTATAATCAATACCCCACTTTGTAAAGGGTTCGACAATAACGACTGGAAAAAGCGGAGCTGGATGAGCGCGCATTTTTCGAGTATAAACCTGACACGGATGACACTTCTTGACCGATTCAATACAATCTTTGAAAATCGAGGGCCAAAAATATCCAGCACGCAAAATCTTTTGGGCTGTAGCAAGCCCAGATAAATGACCCCCACAAGCTCCACTGTGAGAATCATTGAGCACAGCCTCAGCTTCTTCGAAAGTTAAGCAGCGTCTTAGGATTGAATCAATCCCTTGACGGTACAAGGCATCACCAATAATCAGATAATTCTTGGCCAAGTGACGCAGTTTACGACGCTCATCTTTCGAAAAAGTAGAGGGAAACTTCGCATTCTGGAGATACACAATGATATCCCCATACTAAGGATCCTGTGGAGAGATCAGAAACAAGTGTTCGTCCGGAAAGGACTCATCATAGATCATCTCCTCTCCACAGGGCAACTCGGAGATCAATTCCACAAAAACTAATGACTTCTTGGATTTGGCAGACATGAACTCTAAATCAAATTCCTGTAGAATCACAATCCATCTATTATATTTTCCCCCAATCACTCGCCTGCTGAGGACAAACTGAAATGGATTGGCAACTGCCAAGACATAAGTTTTGCGAAGAATAATGTAATGCCGGAGTCGCTGCACAGCATGAACTGCTGCTAAGGCTAATTTTTCTATCGGAGTGTATCGCAGTTCAGGTCCTACCAGTCCTCGACTAAGGTAGTAAATAACATGCTCAACAAGAGCATCATCCTCCTGAACTAGAACCATACCAATGGTAGATTCTGCTGTAGCCAGATACAAAAGAAAATCTCTGCTATAATCGGGTGGACTCAGTAAAGGAGCAGAGGTCAATGCCTTTTTCAAAGCATCGAACGAGCGTTGAGCGTAGTCATCCCAAAGAAAAGGAACTCCTTTCTTCAACAGTCTCATATATCCCTTTGTAATCTCAGCATAATTGACGATAAACCTTCGAAGAAAATTAGACTTTCCTTGGAGACTTTGAAGCTGACGGATGGAAGACGGGGGAGGCAACCGAAGTATTGCCTCAACCTTGAAGGGATCTACCCTTATCCCTTCCCTAGACACAATAAATCCCAACAGCCGACCGGATGTAACCGCGAAAACGCACTTGTTCGGATTCAATCGAATTTTATAAAAACGACATCTTTCAAATATTTTCCGGAGGTGACCAGGATGATCCATCCTCTTTTGAGAATGAGCAACTAGATCATCTAAGTATGCCTCGATAATCTTCTTGATGTCGTGGAAGGCGTAAGACATGGCCCGCTGAAAGGTAGCCCCAGCATTTTTAAGACCAAAAGGCATTTTCTTGTATGCAAACGTACCCCAGGGACAAATAAATGCAGTCTTATGTTGATCTTCAGGACGGATAGTAATTTGATTATATCCAGAGAAACCGTCCATGAAGGAGAAAATCTCGTTACCGGCACACTCGTCAATAATCTGATCGATGAATGGTGTGGGGTAATTTTCTTTAGGAGATGCCTTATTTAGGTCTCTGAAATCGATGCACACTCGAATCGTTCCTTGCTTTTTATCTACTGGAACGGGGTTTGAAACCCATTCAGTCAGAGGAACTGGGAAAATGAATCTCGCCTTAAGCAGCTTTTCAACTTCAGCTTTGATAGCTGCTGCCTTCCTAGGATTAACCGGACGAAGTTTTTGCCTGACCGACTTAGCGTTTTCATACGTCTTGATCTCATGCTGGACGATAGATGGGTCTATGCCAGGCATTTCCTCATAAGACCAAGCAAAAACATCCCTATACTCTTTGAAGAGCTCGGTATAGATTTGAATTTCTTCACGGGAACATTCAGCTTCAACAAAGACATTCTCGACAATGTTGGGATCCCTGGAAATGTTCACCGGGATAGTAGGAGAGATCACAGCCATGTTCCCTTCAGCCTATACCTGTTTTGGTGCCAAAGGGCTCAAGACTGGGTGAACAGGACCAGGAGACTGAGGACTTGGAAAACTTGTTTCGACTTCGCTCAAGTCAGGTAGGAAGTAAGACCGATGATGCAAATCATCCCACAGTCTATCTATACCTGTCATCGCTTCCAGGATGGCCTCTTCAGATGGAAGAGTGGTATCTAGACAATCCTGGGCAGAAGAAGAAGTAAGCGTCCAATCCGGAGCCACATCACCATCCAACTCTTCCGGTGAAAGAGGAGCTGGAGTAGATTCTGCAGTGTCAACAATAGACTGATATGCAATCTCAGCTGCAGAAATCGGGAATGCCATTCCACCCACTTGACCTTCCGCTAATGTGGCAGTAGGGGAAGGTAAGGTCCAAGGGTCCAAAAAATAATGAGTTCGAAAGAACTCTCTTCGAAGGGGAGCCTTGGAGGATGAAATAGCATTAATATGCACCGTAGGAGGAGGAAGATCGAAAGAACCCATCAGGGAAGAATACATTCCAACTCCTAGATTCTCAACAGGCGCCTTAGTATTATCCAACTTAGGAACGGATGAGTCAGAAGGCGCATTTAGGTCTACCTGAGGACAGTCCAGTTGATCCACTGTAACGATCCTCCCTTCGTGGGGGAAACATACAATTCGAAATAATGAGGATGCAATGGCATCCATCTCATATATCCAGTTCCTCCCCAACAGAAGGTTGTAGTCCAAGGCTACATCCACTACCTCAACCTCTATGTTAACAGTTTTTCCCCCAACACAGATGGGCAAAGCCGGGACAATACCATGGGGTCTGTGAGAATGACCATCGAATGCAGTAAGAACAGTGCTAGATGGAACATCTTTGGGAGATCCAAGTGTCTTCCAACATGTGAGAGACATCACGCAAGTAGAAGCACCCTCATCAACAACCGTTCGAAAGATATTGGTCTTCCGATACGATGATTTAATATGGAAAGCCATGTGATGAGGAAGTCTCTTCTTAAAATTATTCATATCAAAAGTAATCAGAAGAGAATTTTTCGGATCAATAGCCCCAATGGCAGTGAGCAAAGCACTGCGCTGAGCCAGACAAGACTGGAGTACCTCTAAAGCTGACATAGCACAAGGAATCTGTGCCAGATCTTCTACAATCGAGTAGTTCTGGGCAACCCTCACATTTGGATTGATCGTTGACCGCTTAGAAGATGATTTTGGCATCCGAGGCATAGACTCAACAGTAGGCTTCGTGATGTGAAGCGGCTCAGTAGCATCAGGAACTTCCTTAGCTTTCGAAGATTCCTCTCCGCCATAATCACGGGATCTCGTAGCGATATCCGCGTGAGCACTCATCATAAAAATGTTCGATGGAATTTCCCCTTCTTGGGTGCCCCCAGAGGAAGCCCCAGGATTTTGGTTCGCGCCAACAACTAATTGCTGCCCTTGGGGAAAAGGGTTTGTTAACACATCCTGGGAACTAGAAGAACCTGGCACGGGATAACGGTGACCCGAGCATCCTGAATTTTAGGGCAAAGGTGTGTGAGATGGTCTCCAGCACAAAGCTTGCACGGAAACTTCACTTTCTTTTTCTCCTTTTGACCCTCACCAACACGCTCGTTGGTTTTATTTGCATTTCCCTTCCCGTTCTTGTCCTTCTTCTTGTTATTTCGTCCCTTCTTCTTCCCATCGGATTGTTGATTTCCTTTGGGATCAGAAGTTTGGACAGCATTTATGGACAAAGACTGGGAAGGTGATGAATCAGCAGGCACAGCCTGACCAGAAGGAGCAGATTGTAAAGACAACTGCTGCAGTTGAGAAAGTAGGCTGGCTGCACCACTACTGACCTATCCGACAAGTCCGTCACCATGTGGACCAGGTTTAGTTTTCGACAAATCCAATTTGGAGCGAGGAGCATTGGGTAAATACTTATAAAGTACCCCAGACTGAGAATAGATCAGTTCTAACTGCTGGGCCCTAAAAATGGCCTGTTCCTCTGAAAATACCCCAGATAGGGATACATCCTTTGAAATGTCTGACTGCAGAGATTTCAAAAACCACTCGAGAAGGAATTCACCTAGAATATGAGCTTTGA
This sequence comes from Pinus albicaulis, assembly GCA_034641835.2. Taxonomy (NCBI): domain Eukaryota; kingdom Viridiplantae; phylum Streptophyta; class Pinopsida; order Pinales; family Pinaceae; genus Pinus; species Pinus albicaulis. The sequence goes on along the minus strand of CM076579.1, from coordinate 54,906,231 downwards.
TAAGCCTCTTCCTTCTCCTCCATTCCTGAATGTGATCAGAAATGTGAGTTGCCTCATCCTGCTTAAAATTAGCCAGGAGTTCGGTCCCAGCCTCATATCTAACAGGCAACTGAAAATGGTTTAGAAATGTGACAGCCAGTTCCCCAAATGTAGCGAAACTGCCCCCAGTGAGCTCGATATACCATTTGGCAGCATTTCCAGTTAGGGTGCGTTGAAATAATCTCAACCTAATCGAATCATCGATCAGGGAGTTCGAAGAACACCATAAGTGGAAAGTAGTGATGTGGTCCGCCGGATCCTCTCCATTCTTACCTTCAAACTTTGGAATGTCTGAAGGAAGTTTGGTTGGGACCGGAGGCCACCCCGGACTATAACGAATCGGGTCATTAGTCAACTTCGACAAATCTGGCAAGTTTAACGTTGCCAGAAAAGGTAAGCGAGGCGGAGCCTGAGAATTCCATCCTTGATGGGATGGATTCCCAACATTTTGAAAAGAATAGCCTGGATTTGATAAGGCACCAGGTTGCCAAAAAGGACTCGTAGACAACGGAGAAGAACCTCCTCCCCACGCCGAGTTACCAAAGCCCAGACCAGTTCCCCCCGCTGAAGTATTGAATGAAGAGGAGAGCCCTTAATAGGGGTTCCAAGCATTAGATAGAGGAGAAAAGGTCTGATAAGCACTCGATGAAGGGAAAGAAGCATTCCCTTGATGACCTGCGTAAAACTGATTCCCTGCCCCCGCTGTAGTAAAGACAGGATTCCATCCCGTAAAAGTAGTCGAACTTTGCCCCCCAGACCAAGGGTTGAAACTTTGGGTCTGGGACGTAAACGGAAACGACCCTAAAGAAGGATTGGAACTAGGAATGTGTCCAGTCCCAAAGGGGAAACCCTGAAACGAAGCTGATCCACTAGCCATGTTAGACATGGGCGTAGATCCAGCTGAAGCAGCGGAAAAGGAAAAAGAGGGGTTCCCACTGGAGGGGAACCCTGAACAGAAGGGACTAGAATGAGAAGCATGTGCTTGGGTGAACCCAGAGCCAAACAAGGCAGCACTAGAAGCAATCGAAGATGAAGCAATAGTGCCCCCTGCTTCAACAGAAGCAGGAGTCTGAATGCCTGCAGCACTCACGGTAGAAGCCGCGTTCCCAGTCGTGGCCATCGAAAGATAAGAATGATACGGAAGATCCGGCGGTCTCTCCGACTCAGGTCCGATGTACTGAACAACGAACGGATAATCAGGAGGAAGAGGAGATGGACCTGTAGCGGGAGGCTCAGGTATGTCCTCAATCTGAAAATCTTCTTCCTGAGGAAATAAAACTCGCGAGGTGAGCGGAACGCTCCTCTCGGGACCGACACCAGAATCAGCTATGAAACCTTCAGACCTTTGTGGAGGATCTCTCTTCACTGCGTCAGACGCCACAGGGTGGTAACCACCTGCTAAATTGCTCCTACGCCTTCTCGAAGAAGGCTCTGGACTCTCGCAAGATAACCCCTGGATTCTCATCGAACGTCGAGGCGCTTGATCAGCCACTTTTATAGATTTTTTAAATTAGACTCAAAAAAGTGAAAAGCTAGGCAAGCTAGGAGCAAAGAGCACTCACTAAAATAAAAATCCCTGGGATACAGTCAAGCAAACAGCCTCCAAGTATTTCTGCTCCGGGTGATGAGGACCGGACACCAAAATACAGGAAAGCGAAGTATAGGACCTCCCGAAAGCAGTCTGGGATGATTAGGGCCCAGAACAACTAGCGAAGGTATCAGAAACAGTTACGCCGACCTCCTAACGACAGCCTTTGCCGGCTCAAGCACCGAAGCTTCGCAAGGGCACCCCCCAGAAGTACTGCTGAAAGTGATGCGACGTCTGCCTCAGGTACCACGGGTATTCCCCCCCGCAGTCACCTGTGTGGAACCTAGGAGTGGCAACTATGGGCACCAATCCGTATCAGAAGTCGGGCGGAACGGTCTTGAGGTCAGATTCAGCTAATCGGAGGGGGGGTATCCCTCTTCTCAACCTTCACTTCCCCTCGCGCTTGACTCTCGGATGAGAGCTTTCCCGGTCCACCTCACGGAGTTGGATTTTGCTCAATTAATCAACTTCTATGTTTGTTTGAGCGGCCTTGGAGAGTTAACTCTCCACTCACCTATTCCAAGGCCCTACAACCTAGCTAGTTGGTGATTGACACTTAGAAAAACTTGCTAGTTGATTTTAGATTAAATCGCTTATTTTAAGGGCTGTTATGTTAAGTCACAAGGATATGGAGATGAAACGTATGGTGTTTTTGATGCAAAAGAAATTAATAAAAACTTAACTACATGCAAATGCAGTTCTTTGTCTTTCGATGAAGAGCAATCTCTATACAGGTTCTACGAGACTAAAAATTGTATTTTCTTTTCGAATAGCAAACTCACACTCACAAAAACTAAGAAATTGACTAAATGATTAAATGCACCTAATGCAAATCACTACAAGCATGTAAATCCTAAGATGCAAATCTCTTAAAGCAGAGTGAAATTCCCAAAAAGTCCTTCAGTTTTAACTCTTCTTTGGTTGCCCAAAAAGCTAGTTCTCGAAATCAAGAACTCTTAAAATGAGGACATCAAGAACACTTAAAAACAAGAAGAAGAAATCAAATGACAACTCCTCCTCAAAATCAAGCCAAAAACTAAAAGCAAGAAACCTCACAAAAGCTTCAAAAGTTATAGCAAACGAAAATGAAAATGCAACAAAAAAAGAAAATAACAAGTGAAAATGTTTTTTAAGCCTTTGAAATGCAAAAACAAAAAGCAAAGCAAATGTTTTTTGAGCTTTTTAGTTTTATAGAGAAAGAGCTCGAAAAGACCAAGCACAACTATCAAAATCGAAACCAAATAAGACTGAATTTCAAGCACAAACTTCAACAATGCTCCCAAACCTTATAAGGCTAACTCGTAGCAAGATCAATAAGAGCAAAAGAAGGCCAGAAAACTCAGCCACTCAGCCTAGACAAATAGTGCAAAACTCGTCGCAAACAAAGACTCCAAAGAAGCAAGAAAAGCTCTTCAAAAGTTGCAACAAAACCTAGCCTATGGAACTCAAGAAAACCAATAAAAAACGAAGAAAAAATCGCAATGCGAAGCACAACACAAAGATAGGAGCGAGTCAGTGAGCAGAAGCTCTCTGTTCTGATAAAGCAGAACAACCAAGAATGCTCAGAAAGCGATATTGGAACTCAATCCAGAAGTGCCAGCACCAGAAACAACACTTTGCCAAAAAGACTAGTTTTCAATCAAACGAAAGAGAGAAAAGACATGAAACCACTTCCTTCACAATCCAGAGATCACAGAGACTCTGTAGGAACAGGTCTCCACAGTCAAAAAGGACCAAAAAGTCAAGAAACTCAAAAATTCAAAATCTGCCTAGGTATACGCTACTTCACAGCTATGCAACAAGCGTGCATACGCGTCTGTGCTAAGGGAAACTCGCATATACGCGGGTTCCTTTAGACAAACCTGCGTGTATACGCGACTGTGTGCAGAAAAAAGCGCGTATGCAAAGGTAAATAATGAAAAAACAAAAAGAGCAAGCCTGGAAAAGACACCAGTACTTCAGACTGACTGCAAGAAAGTAAACTGGACTGCAAATGAAAGTTAAAACTGCTGGAATCCTACCAAACAGCTGAATTTCACCCTAGAGGTTCGTTGGGTTACAACCTCCACAGAGCAGGGGCATGCTACTTAACAGAGACTCACACAATCATGCACGTTCAGAAAAACTAAATAGAGTAGAATGAGAAAGTTACCCGTAGGTCCTACGGTTGAAGAAAATCTCGCAGGGTTCAAACCCCCAACAACCGTCCTTCCTTCTTAATCTGAAAGACAAGAAGAAACAAGCACAAAGGACTGGTTGTATAGCATATATCTACTCTAAATGTCAGTGAGATTCATATAAAACATTAAATAAATCATAATGAATGCTTGTATAACAAATACTCTCATACATATAAGCATACACTAACACGTTTATTTCGGGAAAAGCATGATACTTCTGTATTATAAATAGCATGTACAAAAGTAACGAGTGGAGAGATCACCTGATCCTTCCACAGCCTTCGAGCAGACCGTCGTCTGGATCCGTCCAGCCCTTGCCTCGCTAAGACTCCTTCCAAACTGGTGCATACGAGATGACATGTAGGGAGATGAGCATCTCAAGGAAACAAGGGTTTCCTATAATGAACTGGGAAAGTGCAGGAGGCACGGGAAATCAGACTTGGATAGGGAATACCAACAGAGTATAATATCAATAATTCTCTCCCTCCCTTAGACAATACACATGAGGGGTTTTTATACTCCCTCCAAGTAGTTTCAACAGTTGGAAACAGTTGGCCACGTGCTGGGGTGGTTGAACTACTTGAGTAACCATCAACCCAGCCCGAAAATAGGGAATAATTATATATTTTTTAATTATTTTAATGGCATACGCAGAAAATTCTAGCTGGACTCGCGTATACACGCAGAAAAGTACGGGCATAGTCGCGTATGGGGATTTTTACACTGTTTTTAAGTGAATTTGTCCAAGTCTATAGGAATGGGTGCCCAAAACCATCAAAGCAATCGTGAATCATGTTAAGGTGAGAAATGATGCTATAACACTAATCTATGAAATTAAATAACGAAAAGAAAGAAAAAAAAATTCAAAAGAAAATATAACATGCCCAATCACACTTGCAGGAATTGAAAAAGAAAGAATTTCAAAGCATGTAAAGAAAAACTCAACTATTGCATAGGTTAAATACTCAAGCATCCAATTTGGAAGTATGCCAGAGTCACCCTCTTGGTATGATCTTTATGAGCATTCAATTATACATATAATTGAGGATCTGATCTAAGAAAGTAGTGTAAAGGCATGTAATGGAAAACTCAATTATTGCATAGGTTAAATACTCGAGCATCCAATTTGGAAGTATGATAGAGTCACCTTCTTCGCATGATATTTAGGAGCATTCAATTATACATATAACTGAGGATCTAATCTAGGAAAGCAATATAAATAAATATAATGGAAAACTCAATTATTGCATAGGTTAAATACTCGAGCATCCAATTTGGAAGTATGAAAGATTCACCTTCTTGGTATGATGTTTAGGAGCATTCAATTATACATATAACTGAGGATCTAATCTAGGAAAGCAGTATAAGAACATGAAAACAAACTAAACAACTGTGAGCTCTATTGCCTCAAACATAATCCAATTAGAAAATAGAAGAATATACTTTCTTGAGATGTTCTAGGAAAGAAAATATTACATAGTCATTCTAAAACTAATACTAAGAAAGCAAATAAATCTTAATCTATGAAAGAAAATAAATCTTACACATTGTACATTGCCGATCCAAAAGTATGAGAGATAGTAAATCGAGATGCTCCATATGTAAGAAAAACCCAGTCAAAGTGAAAGAACACTCATGAGGAAGGTGCCACAATCTAATTATTTATTCAAAGCTTGAGCATAAATCCAACTTTACACATGACATAATAGGAGAAATCTTCCCCTATTTATACAAAAATATGAGAAGGTATCTCATTAATGAGATTCCATGAATCTCTCCCTATATCTCTAGAGTTACAATACAAATAGGAAGTGATAGGCACATGTCTTCTTAGAGTTACAATACAAATAGGAAATGAGACACATATCCTCATGATCCCATGATTTTCTCTATTCAAATTCGAATTTGGACTTAGGAGGCCACATAAGGGTGTGTTGGAAGATTTTTTTCAACCTACACATGGAAACAATCTCATTCCACTTGTTAGGTATAAGTATATGCATATTATTTTCTAATTTTTAACCACAAATTCACTTAAAAATACTAGGAATTAATAAAGTTTGGAAAAGCATAAATGTAACCCAATAATGGTAATGGTAAGGTAAATGTAATGAAATGGAGGTGGAGTGAAGGTGATACTATGGAAATATAAGTGAAAATGTAATGGAAGTAAATGACAATTTCAAGGCCCAACACTTTTACCCAAAGTTATTTCTATTTATGAACATTGTATTTTCATAAAATTACCAACAAAATATGTTGCGATTTTTCCATTGGAAAACTTTCGAGTGGTCTTACGATTGATGAAATCCCGTACGTAATGAGGAAAGTTGCTCTTTTTTATTGTCGTGAGATAATTGTTCTTGCTAGCATCCATGGTGGAATCGCTCTATCTTTCACCCCCTTGTTATTAAAATTCAAGGAACGTTTGCTCGATTTTGAACTCCTTAATTAAGGACCACCCAAATCATTCCATAGAGTAGAAAAAATTGATTTCCCTATCAGATATTATCCGATCTATGCTACCGCTACGGGCTCTCTAGTGTTCCCTGCCTGGAAATCATAGAAAGAATAGGGAACATCATACAATAGACGATGCCTATCTCTCATGCTCGTTAAAAATTTACTGAGTCAAAGGTCATGGAATTGGTGGTTAGTCCACTGATATTCTTGACTATTTATATAACCATTGTGATTACCACACCTCCATAGTCAATAATTATTTAAAAAAAATATAACCACTAAACTTTTGAAAAATAAACTATGACCATTATGTGGTGTGTGGAAGTGTAAACAAGTGTGATTCACAATACAAGCACACCTCCATACTCCAACTTGATGTTTTAAATCTACTTTCCCATGTGACATTGGTTGCTTGTTACCCGTGTTGTCCTATTCCTATCTAGAGAAGGTCATTTTGTGGAGTGTGGAGGTCCTTCGCACTCAACACAATAAAATTACTCTAAAAACTTCGCACCTCCACAATCATTTTACTTTGTGGTTATAATGAAAGTGGTGCAAGGTGAGGCAAAACATGTTTTAAGGGAATCCATAGCACAATCACATACCTCTTTCTATTGGTTGCTCAATGGAATTGGAGTGATCACTCAATTTATTTATAAGCTATAGGATTCATTCCATATTATCCTTAATCCTGGTGAACTGATAGAAAATAATTTGTGTAGCTTGCACCTATAAGTTTACGTCATTTTATGCTTTCGACATGCTGAATCTCTCGGATGCTTCCAAATCTTGAAATGGCAGAGAATCAATCTTTCTCTTGCAATTATGGATTCTTTTTACCTATTCAAATCAAAAGAAATAATAAACAAGATTTTATATTTCAAAAGTTAATTTTGTAGGTTCAGTGTTCAAAAATTTAAATATTCCAGCTAATCTTTCAACTCATGCTTCATTGTTCAAAGATTTTAAATATTCGAAGCTAATATTTGAACTAATGTTTCAGTGTTTTAAAAAATAAAATATTAAAATAAATCACCAACTATGGGAACAATAAAAGAAAGTTCATTATTATGACGCAAAAATGTCATGACACTTCCTTCAAAACTTAAAAGTAGAGAGGCACGTCTAATCCACTAGTCAAATGTTTTCCCTGCAATAAATAAAATATAATCATCATGCCTTTCTAATTAATGGACAAAGGAATTTCAAATTGTTATTGTGCAGAGTGAGGAGGTGCAGAGGAAGCACAAAGGAAAATTCCACCGCAACTTCACATTCTGCATAATGAAATAACCTTCTTTAATGTCGGAATTAATGCTTACATCCTATATTTGAAATGTTGGTTTGTGATGGTTGAGAAATTCTCTCAACCTCTCTTTCTAACTTAGGAATAAGTTAGATCTAAGAAACTCTATATATTAGAGTAATCTGAATGTAAACTGTGTGTGTTTGTATGGACTCATAAATACACCTTTGTATCAAATATTTAAGTTCTTTCAGTCATTTTTAACATGGTATCAGATTACCAGGCTCATGCTGGGATTGTGCGAGTTGTTCTGCCAGCACTGAACTGTACATATTGTGAACATTGAGGTTTGCAATGGTGAATCAATGAAGTGCTTTGCTGTCATTGTCTCTGAGGCATGACGAGGCCACGCAGAAGACTAGTTTGCTTAACATTATTTAGGTTATCCTCATTACGAAATTTCTATTAGAGGAGGCATTGCGCTCAAGGAGAAGCAAGGCTCTTTCTATAGCATAACTGGATATGCTAATTCGAACAATTGTTGCCTACGCATGAACTAGATCTACTAATTCAAACAAGTTGTGCTTGTAAGAGAATTCTCAATTATAAGCATGTGAATTATAAAATGTGGGTGACAATCACGTGGTGTCCCATCTTGAAATTGCGTGGAGGATTGTGACTTTTCCATTTGTTTATTCGCAGAGGTAGCTTTCATCTTCTTTCTGGTGCTATTGGTTTGGGCATGCGAGGGCTCTAGACTTTTGTGCCCTGTGTTAAAGTGAAAATTTACTGTACACTGGGATGTGTGGTAAGTCATGACTTCATTTAGTGTCAATGTTGTGTGAAGAACTTAGGCCTGAAACTTTTGCTGCCCATGGTGGACTAAGTGTGTAAAACTTGAAGTTTAGTTTGTTGCCTACACAAATTAAAGTTTTGTTGCTTAAGTTGCTTTGTCTGCATAGAAGAATTACAATATTTTTAGTATTTTAGAGAGGCGACTTCAAATTTTAAAAGGCATTTTCAATTTTGAATCCTTCATGTGATCATGGAGTTCATGGTTTTAGAAAAAATCAATGGTATAAATTTTCCCTCATGGAAAATAAAAATTCAAATGCAATTAATGAAGAAACATTTGTGGGGCATAGTGAATGGATCAGAAGTAGCACCTAGAGATGCCAAACAATTAATTGAATGGAAAGTAGAGATGACAAAGCTAAGTCCATTATTGGACTTACTCTTTCAAATTCACAATTACATCTTGTAGATCTCACTAAAATATCTAATGAAATATGGGAACATTTGACTTGACAAGTATTTCGTGTAAAAGCTACAAATGCAAAATTTTCCATAAAATTGCTATTATTTAGAATGAAAATGAATGAGGAGACATGAATGTCCAGTCATGTAAATAATTTAATGTCTCTTTTAAGACAATTCGTTGAAATAGGTGCAAAGGTGGAGGATGAAGATGCTAAAGCAATATTACTAAATAGTCTTCCTTCAACTTCACTTTGAGTCAAATCTCTTCACAAAATTTGCATGCGACAATTGTAGCACTTATGGCAGAGGAAAAGAGACTAAAACTAGAGGATAGAGAAGATAACTCTCCAATATAAAATTCATTGTTTACAAAGACGAGAATGAGAAAGAAAAATGCAAACAAAGGTGAAGTTGAATGCTACTATTGCAGGAAAATTCGGCATAGACTGTGGAATTTTAGAAGTCGTTCCAATGATCTGTTAAAAGGGAAAGAATAAGCAAATATAGCCACATATGAATATCCATTGAATTCTAATGATGAATTCAATGAAGAATTTGAACCCCTTAAACTATTTTAGAACAACTACAGTTCAGGATCAACATGGATGGTTGTCGAGATAATATGGAAGTTGCGGATCTAGGGAAGGATCCCTCATTCGTTGAAGACGTGGGAGTAGTCTTCTAATGAGGTTATGTGATAGCTTGGGATGTTGTCGAGTAATTGATTTCAGGTGGTCCTTGATTCAGGAGTTGAGGAGTTGAACTCAGGAATCCAATTTTCTGACTACACCTTTATGAGGGTTATGAGGCAACTTGATGGAGCCTATATTGATAAGTTGTAAACAAGTTAAATAATGATTGTACATTTTGATGTTTATGGGTGATTTCAATAAACTTATGTAATGTAAACATTATGAGGGTGTTAGCCACCTATATTTTTCAATTATATCAGCCGGTGGCTAAATTTTCTTTGCAGCCTTCAAGAAACAAATTCAGGCCTAAAATTGTTGGTACTTGAAGTCTGTTGGTAAGATTCTAAATTACTGGTTGGTTCTACATACTCTTCCTCCTCTCTGCCTCTGATATTCCATGAAGATCCTAGTCAAATATTGCTGCATCCTCCTTTTTCCTCTCCCCTTCTTCCATCTTTCCTTCATTTCTTCAAGTCTCCTTTCATCCATAAAAACCCCACCAAACCCTTTTATATTCCTTACCCCTCCAATAATCTCATTTCCTAAGGTTAAAAAACCCACTTTTTGACCTATCGGAACCTTTCTCCTTTTGCAAAAATCAGTTAAAAACCATAGAAAAACATACGTTTCTATGCGTTAGGTTTTAGCCCCTCAGGCTAAGCCCCTTTCCGTTTCTTCCTCCATATGCCCCGACGCCAGAACCATGTGCTAAATCCGACAGGCGCTTAACTCTTGAAACTTATTTTTTCCCGAAAAACATTGAAAAACCTTTGTAAAACGCAAAATCGGGTTTTATTTTATTTTTCATAAAGTTCTCCGCCAAAGAAATTACATTAAAACTCGACCGTCGATCTGTCCCACGGATCAACGGTGCGGAGTGTACCCCATACCCTGGTGGACCCCCCCTTTTTTCCTGCGCTCATTTTCAAAACCGTGGTATGTATCCTGCACCGCTTTCCGCGTTAAATGGTTTTCTCCCGTCGGCCAGCGATTCCACACGCTAGCCGACACGTGTCCTCCACCTCACTCCAAAACCGCCGTGCAAAATCCATCGCCCGCGCGTTAATCCTCGTCCCGTGGCCCCGCAGCGGGACTCCCCCTCACCGTCGGATCTGGGCCCTCCCATCCGACGGTTGGTAATCGCCATTTCCGCTCGATCTTTAACGAACTTTCCCGTTTGTTAAATCTTCCCCGGCGCATTTAAGAGCCGATCCCCACCGTCGATCTCTGTAGATCGACGACTCTCATTCACTCCCCCGATTCCATCGCACAGTCCACCTTTTTCTCCGCTGACTGTTCAAAACGCTCCCGACCGTTGATTGTAATACGATCAACGGCTCTGATCGCTCTAATCTCCCGCACGCCCTCCGATGCAGTCTATCCATATAAACGCAGGATTTTCTCATTTTATTGTATTTTGCAGGTTTTAAGGTTCTTTCGTCGTGTTTTAATGAAAATCTGAAGAATGAGGGTGATGACTCCCGTCCTTCTGATTAATCCAGAGAATCGACCACAGGGTGAAGAATGAAGATATCAACAAGGTTTCATGAGCCTTGGTTGCTACGTGTCCCTGTAAGCCTGAAGAATGCAGTCAACATCGACGCAGGGAAGAGTATCAGATTTTGAAGACAGAATGAACCAGAGCAGCAGTTTTATGGATAGAGTGGCGGGGATTACGGCTAAGACGGTTATCAAAAGCCTAATCCCCGGCTTCAAGCACAGATTAAAGCAAAACCTAAAAGTGTTCATCGAACGTTGCCTCCACCACCATACTTTGAGGCAAATTGATTCCTCAACCACCGCAGTGCCACCTATTGCCTCAGAATACTCAATCAGAGGATGAATTTATTGAACAAGATCAGATATTATGCCTTGGAACAGCCAAAGAAGTTATTACTGCACTAGATTTAATGACAGAATGTTTGCAGAGTAACCCTAACAGTACGCAGAGCCTCAAACGTCAACAAAAGCTCCTTTCGAGCTTACTTCATCAGTATAAACGCATAAATGCAGTAGAACACCTGTGTAAATTCTTCATCGAGCCTCCCAGGCCAAGAAGACATTAATTCTGCATTGATTGTATTTGAGATCTTTTTATTAGGTCTCACCTCCTCATCCTTCTATAAATACTCCAGAAGAAGATGAGTGAGGGGTTGGATTAGTTGGTTGTCAATGTAATTGCTGAAGTGTTGTAGCTGTTTCTAAGTGGAAAACTCTTGACTGTAAATAGTGGTTTCATGGGCCCTTGGAGCTCTGCTTGTAACAGATAGGTTAGATTGTGAAAAGAGATGGATTAAAACATTGGATTTGAAGATTGTAACCGGTTTGAAGCAATCAATACAAGCTGATTTATGGGATCCTGGTCTATGCTGATGGTGATGTTATTCTCACTGTAACTTGTCATTTTATTTCAGTTTCCAATTTGTTTCATTTTCCACTATAAAGAACAGTTTAAACGGTGTTAGAATTTGCTGTATACCAGTGATCTTCTCTGGCTGAAAAATATTTATCCCAATGTTTTCTTCTTATTGTGTTATTTAGAAATGATTTAATTCGGTCTAAGCACATAGATGCTGGTGTTCCCTCATCTTTTCGTCACTGCCGAATGTTGTTTTTAAATGTTACTTTCATATATGTTGTGTAAGAAATGAATTGAGGAAATCAAAGGTTAGCCCTGAGTCCCTTTCTTGTTTGCTCAACTATCTGTCTGTTTCCCTTAGGATGTGTCAAAAGCTGACTAGTTTCAAAGTACTCATCAGATCTTGGGCCATTCTGTGTTATCTCGGTGATTGTCTTGGAAGTAACTAAGTAAAGAAGAACTAAGATGAGGAGAAAGGTGAGCCCTGCCCGCTAGTTTCTGCTCCAAAGGTTGCCTTCAAGTTTCCCTTTGTTTTTAATCTGTATTCTATTAGAGGTGTATCAAAGGCTGGATAGTTTCAAAGTACTTACCAGATCCTAGTTTGCTTCTATGTTTTTCTCAAGTGCCTGGTCAAAGGCTGGCTAGTTTCAAAGTACTTACCAGATCCTGGGCTGCTCTTTGTTCTGCATCTGTTAATTCCCTTTCTTTTTGTATCACCCCATTCCATAAATCAAACTTCAAAGAGATCCTTAGGCCTAGATGACTTGCCCCATAGATCACTCTTGAACCTGGATGTTTCAATTAAATTCTCTTATGACTCCATAGCCCAATGGATTGAAAGCTTGCCATCATCTTTCTTTAGAATTAAAGCTTATTCTGTTCACTTGCAACTTCTCACCTTTGAACCTATTTGCATATAGATCTTTCCGTCTCAGACAGCAACTATGTTCAACCATCTCAGAAAACCAAACAAAACCCTTGGCCTTCATAACTAGCCTAATACCATCACCCTAAACTTCAAAGACAATATCCATCTTTGTACATATTGGAGAGATCCCTCTCCGGATTCAGGAGGGCTAGATCCTAGAATCCCAAAGTTGGTTGAAATGATGTTAACTCTGTGATCGGACTTTGCCAATCTTGCTTGTTACAGAGACCTAACAGAGGGGATGCTGGAATTAATGCTTACATACTATATTTTAGATGTTGGTTTGTGATGGTTGAGAAATTCTCTCAATCTCTCTTTTTAACTTTGAAATAAGTTAGATTTAAAACACTCTATATATTAAAGTAATTTAAATATAAATTGTGTGTGTGTTTAGAGATACACCTTTATGTGAAATATATAAATGCTTTCAGTCATTTTTAACACTCAGCACTACACAATGAGCAACAAAGCACCAATCATCTTCATATTCATTCTGACATACTATTATTTCTTTATGCATGTTTTGCTTTTTTGCAATTGCTCAAGCCACATAAATATTTCGTATTTCATTGTATGCTTTTCTCCTTTGTAGATTAAAACCATATATACGATTATTCAACTCTTAGATAATACATTGATCATTGTAACCATAGGTAGCTTAAAAATGGGTTTAATTGGATTTTTTTTTAAATTTATAACGCTCCGAAAGTTATAAATAAATTATACATCTAAATTAATGGAGTAGAATAATTGATAGAGCAGAAAATGCTTGAAATATATAATACAGAGAGGAAACATAACATGCAAAATTTATCTTGATGGTTGCATGTATTCCTATTTCTTTATAGTGCTCCAGTATGGCAGGGCTTAGTAATATTGTTAGTATCTCAGTAACTGGTACACGGGTTGAGGTTGCTTTGTATATTTTGGCACTTGGTGGATGTGGCAATAACAGTGAAGTACAAATACTGAGTAACATTTGGGGAGTTAATCTGATATGTGGAGACTCCTCTATCTCGCTACTACTGGATGCCCAAAATCTTTCAAATGTTGAACGACTATGCCGAGCTATTCAAAGTAGTCACTGCAGGAAGATCATACTTCAGTGTTCAAAGATTTTAAATACTCGAAGCGAATACTTGAAATAATGATCCAGTGTTTAAGAAATGGAGTATTTTAATTGTTTTTTTTCAATTGATAAGGCTTCAAAACTTATAAATAAATCATATATCTAAATGAATGGAGCGGAAACCTCTTGGTATATATAACACAGCGCGGAAACGTAACATGCAAAATTTATGTAGATGGATTCATGTATTTCTTCATAGTGCTCAACTATGGTAGGGATTAGTATTGTTTGTATCTCAGTAATTGATATTGTTGTTGGGATTGCTTTGTATGCTTTGACACTTGGTGCGCTGACAGAGAAGCAAGGGTGATGGATAACATTGGGAGAGTTGATCTAATACGTAGAGACTCCTCTATCTCGCCGCTACTAGATGCCTAGAATCTTTCAAATGCTGAATGACTGCACCGAGCTATTCAAAGAAATAACAGCAGGCAGCACAGGTTGTAATAGTACAGTTTGTAGAGTGTTAGCCTCCAGTCAGAGAGTTACTACGGTACTTTAATCCCTGCAGACGCTGAGAATCTCCGCCTCCATTGAAGTTGATTTTTTAAACTTCATTATGTCCATCAAGTTTGGAGATATTTTCAAACTCTACCATTAAAATAAATATTACCTCCACATAAATATACACATTAACCTAAATTACGTAACCCAGATTATCGCAAATGAATTAGACAAAATCTCATAGCAAGCTTCCTTCTTAAGAGCCAGATGATAAATCATTATTATTATGATTAAGATTAAGGTAGCGTGTTTCAATCCCATGTCTATGGGACCTCGAACTTCATTAGTTCTGGCATTATTGGGTTGAGAAGCAGTAGTGTTAGGTAGAATAGTCTCTTGTTATTGTTAGAGTACTCACTTACAATTGTAAAATTAGTCAATTTTTTATTTTAAAATAATTTTTAATGAAATAAAAAATATTGAAAATAAAAAACATTTTATTAAGAAAATTATGTCACATTAAGAATTGCTTATTTCATAAAAATTCAGAAATAAAATTTCTAGGAAAATATTTTTGAATTTAAGAAATAATTAAAATATAAAACATTTTATCAAAATTTTAGTTAAAATGATTTTTTTTTTTGGCAAAATAATCTAAGTCAAAAGACTTTGATGCTAGGCCAGTGTTCCTTGGTGAGGAAAGACTAATAATACCACTCAATTATATGGTTTATTCACATTAACAACACATTAAAATAAATGTTTAGTATTGATAAGATATTAATTTATTTGACTTGTATTTTTAATTCAGTGTGAATGATATCCATGACTACAAAATAAGTATAATTTAAAATTTTTTATTTAAATAATTTTGATATATATTTATATTGTTTTTCTATAATATATTTAAATATATTGAATAAATATAATGAAAATAGTTATAATAAATTAGATATTTACAGTCTCAAGATTAATATTTTTTATTTAAATTTTTTTTAAAATAAAATTTATATGGTTTTTCTATAAGATATTTAAATATTTTGAATAAATATAATGAAAATATTTATAATAAATTTGATATTTGCAGTGTCAAAAATTTAATTTTTTCTTACACTCTTAAGGTTAGGCTTCGTGCTAATCCTAATATTTCAGTTCATGATAGAGAGAGCTCCGAAGATGAACAGCGAAAAGAAGAACCCTATTCTCCTTGCCGCCGCCTCCCCTCCTGCAGCCGCCGACTGGCCTTTGCTTGGCCCTGTAGACGTTGGCGACGCGAGATTCAGAGGGGCCCCGACTCCATTCAAGCCAAACCCAATGAATAAGATCGCTTGCTGCCCGGCGCAGGGAAAAAAAGAGAAACTAGCTCGGGTTGAGCTCTTAGCAAGATGCGATTGCATTGCTGCTGCAATGGCGGCGGATACTCTTCGGCAGCAGGTCATGGGCAACTTTGCTGTGGGGATGAGGAAGGCGGTCGGCCTCAAGGGACTTCTGCAAGCCGCCAAGATTTTGGTTGCTTTGACAAGCAACAAATCAATCTTCGAAGGTTCCAGATCTACCCTGCTTACCAACTGCTTATGGATCCAGCCCTACATTGCTAGGAACCCTCGCGCAACATCTGTCTTGGAGCAAGGCTACGATTTTTCTAGACAGCCCCTGCTCCCCAACGGTCCTTTGTTTAAGAGGGCTACCACAGAGTTCACCAGACAGTAATGCCCTAGCTACAAGGGAAACAACCCTCGCCACAAAGGAAGCAACGCCCTTCGCTGTAGCGCAGATCCGGCCATTAATAGGCACCTTGCCTCATTTCAGATCCAACTCCGGATGCTCTCAGGCAAAACTATTCCGCTTTGGGTTTCTCCTTCAGACCTGGTACAGACTCTGAAGCTCAATCTGGAGCGACGGACTGGGATTCCCTTGACACACCAGCGACTTCTCTTCGAAGGTAAACATCTTGAGGATCCTCTTCCCCTCTCTGCTTACAACATTAACAGAAATGACTCAATCGTGTTTACCCTTCGGTTAAGAGGGGGTGCGGCTGGACAGTCTTCTTCAGGCCCTACCTTCTCTTACAAAGATGCGGTACATTCTCAGAAACCCAAACCCCCTGCAGCCCCCCAAACCCAGCCTTTTCTGGTAGATAAGTTGGATGAAGTACCTTCCGTTGAGATCTCTCATCCAGATCTCGCAGAAGATCTTCAGAAATATGCAGATAGAGCCATCATTGGGAGATTTAATGGACTTTGGCCGCGAACCAAGGATCTCTTTGATTGGATCTACGAAAACTGGACAAGCAAATGCATGGTAAGCTGCTGCTCGCGAGGATTCTTTATTGTATTGTTCGAACATTCAAAGCATTATGAATAGGCCTTACAGGATGGTCCCTGGTTTTTTGGAAATGCTGGGCTCTTTCTAACCCCATGGTTCCCAGATTTCGACCCTGCCACACCTACCATCACCAGGACTCCCGTTTGGGTCAGGCTTCCCAACTTACCTGTTCATCTTTGGCTTCTGCCAGTGTTCAGAAGCTTGGGCGATACCTTGGGACGTTTTATCACTGTGGATCTCGAAAGGGCACTTCAGGGCCTCTACACATATGCCAGAATATGCGTAGAGGTTGACATCAGCAGAGGCTTGCCTGATCAAATCATCCTCAAGATCGGCGATTATGTTTGGACTCAGATCCTAGACTACGAGAACACTGCATTCCGTTGCCGCCACTGTCATCAAACAGGCATCTGCAGAACTCATGCCCCTCTCTCGCGGGGAAAAAAGCAAAAGGAAGCAACACAAAGTCCAAACCCAAAAAATGGACTCCCTGTTCTCCGCCGCCTGCTGTAGATTCTTCTTCCTCAAGCTCTGATGATGACGGGAGTGACACAGAATTAGATCTTGCTCCTTAGACTAAGAACTTGTCCACTGATGCACCTGAGCATCCCCCCTACTCTACCGTCACTCAGAAGCGTAATCATGAGTCCGCCTCCTCTGATTCAGATAAGGAGGCCCCTCCTCTGGAGAACTCGAGTCTTCAACTTGTCACAGCACCTACTCACCAGAATGGTTGGGTTAAAGTCAACAAGAAGAAAGGGAAGAAATTTCGTGTGGAAAACTCTACCAACTCTGGGTAGGAGTCGGTTCCTTCCTGCCTTCTAGTCGCTTGTTGCTGCTCCTTGCTTGTCTCTTCTCTCTTTCCGAGAACCGATGTTGATATTTCATCATTTCCGGTTGGCCGTGTTTTTGTCTCTCTTGATTGTACTTTCATATGTACCATATTTTGCTTAATAGAATTAGTCCAATTCAGAAAAAAAAAAAAAAAAGGTTAGGCTTCGTGCTTGAGTTGGAAGAAAGTGATCTCTTCCGGTGGATGTGCATTGTACAAACATTATAAAGTGACCCCTTCTGGTGGATGACATTATAAAGTGACCCCTTCTAGTGGAGGTGCCTAGTACAAACATTATATAGATGTAGCAGTCACCAATATTTAAGTCCATGAACCACATAGAGAAAAATTATATTTGTAATAATTTAATAAAAATATTTACATTTAATTTAATAATATTTATTTTTTTATTGAGAGAAAGCTTTGTTTTCATCTGAGGTGTAATGCCAATTCCAACAACTACCATTATAATCTTTAAAAGACTATTCATACCACTTGTACCTAATCAAAGCAACCTCTTCAAACTTCATTTTCATGACAAACACGAGTTAAACTACCCAACAATACTTTTAATTTAAAACATCTATTTCCTTTACTTTGAAAATATCAGATAATTCTAAATTTCTAAACAACACAAATATTTCTCATAGAACTATATATTTACTTAATTAATAAAAAGTTATTATTTATTATGAAATAAATAAATATGAGTTATCCTTTATTAATTATTATAAAATAAATAAATATTTCAATTTTATATTATGCTTTTTTTTATTCATAATAATATTGATTATTGATTTTGATATTATGTATAGGTTTTGAGTTTTTTTTTTAATGTAGAGTGGAAAAAAAATTATGTTATTATTATTTTTTAATAATTTAATTTTCAAATCATTAGTGTTAAAATAAATTTTTCGAGAAATCATATGAGAAATATAAATTTCTCATGTGATTTTCTAAAAGATTTATTTTAATATGATAAGGGCCAAAAAACTTTACACTCTAAGAAATTATTAGTGATAAAAATTAATATTAATTGTTATTATTATTATTCTAGCAAAGCCTTATCGTCTGTATTATTATTTGTGAATACAACTGACTTATTATCATTATTCAAACCAGACCTTCTAACCTATATTACTATTTGTGAATGCATGTTACTTATTATTATTATTTAAGTAAAACCTTGTCTCAATTAAATTTTAGATGAATAACTTATCTCTTGTATGTACCAAAATAACTAACTATTAACCAAACAAAAACAATTTTAAATCTACTCCACATTCAATATTTATAACCAAACAAAGACAAATTTAAACCTACCCACATCCAATGTTTATCCCACTTTTCATATATATATCACTTTTTTATATTTTTATAATAATGATATTCCTTAATAATAATGATACTATACCAATTTGTTTTTTATTTTAAAACCACAATATGATCACGGTCAAAAGTTTTATTTTAAGCTGTGCACGTGATATCAAAAGTTTTTCAAAGCACACCCACTGATGAGGATATACCTTTTTGAAATTAAAAGTGATTTATTCATGCAACCGCATCAACCAGTCCGTCGTTTTGAATGATCACGACGGAAGGACGACAGGCCGATCTGAACCATTCGATCCTCCTTCCACTTGACGATTGATAAGCCAGCAATTAATTTGGTCTTACAATGGTGGCAAAAGGAAGTGTGGACTGTGCGGTTTTTCTGCCGTCTGACAGGGCTGCGTCAATTCCTCCGGCTAGGCGGGTGGTATACATGCATGTAATGTTTAATGAGTCCGAGTCGCGCCGTGATTTTTTTGTTTGTATTAGGTAAGAAGAGATGCGTTGGAGGCCTTGAATTTGAACATAATTTTTCAACGAGTATTTTAAATTTATTTAGTTGTAAAAGGTCGAGGGATAAAAAAACAGTAGTTTAATTGGCTTATTTTTTTTTTTGAAAATTATGGAAATTTAGTTAAGGTTTTAATAAAATTTGGTAGAGATTTTTGAAAATGGAAATTGCACTTAGTTGTCAAATTTCAAAATTTTGGGTCTCTTATAATTTTTTTTTGATGGTGATGAATCCATTTTCACTATCAAAAACTTGATTCAAACACTATTACTGCGAAAAAAATTCAAATTCTAAAAAAATTTACATTAACCTTTGAACAAATTCAATTTCTTCAAGGTAATTTTAAATTACCCTTCTCAAATTCCTTACTATAAATTTAAATTACCTTCACAAATTCCAGCGTGATTTCACTTAAACATTAATGTAAATTTTTGCATAATTCTTTTCAGATTTTGTTTCATATTTGATTGGTTTAAAAAAAATAATGTAAGGAATCGGTAACCAAGTAATATATATATATATATATATATTAAATCTGCATAATTTTAAACTAAACAAATAATAATAATAATACTATCAATAATATTGATGTTATTATTATTATTATTTTTTAAGTATGTATTGTGAATTTGATTATTTTTAAACAAAGCCAATAATAATGTTAATATAAGAATTTGAACAATTTTAAACAAAATCAATAATAATGTGTAACATGCACCTATTAAACTTTTATCTCACTTTACTATCATTATTAGTCCTACCGCCTGGGGCATGGCAGGGACTATTGTAATCGGTAAGCAGATGTTAGCATTAGTGTATTCACTTATTATTCCTCTCAACACATAAGTTAAGCAAAGTTTTTGTTTTTCTCATCACACATAAGACTTATAAAAAAAACTTAGGTAAAGTTTTTAAGGCGCCAAACGTTTTGCCATCTTATTTGGCCTCTTCCCGAGGCAGACCATATATTATCTTGTTTTTATTCGTTTGTTTTTGCTGTATATGTTCACATTATAGATTAATGCCAACATTAACGTATAGTATTAAATGGCATGTTATTTTAGCAACCCAAGTGCTATAATTCCCAGTTAAAGTTTTAGCAACCCAAATGCTGTAATTCCCAGTTAAAGTAAGTGGTGCATGTTATTTCCATGTGAGGTGGTGCAAGGTGCTACGGTGTCTACAATGGCGGTGTCTATGCAGGCTTCTCGCATAGCTGCCAATCCCATGTGTATCCCTTATCCCATGTTTGAAACTATGTTGCCCCTGTAGTACAGGCCGGGCACAGCCGGTTCCACGCCATGCAAGAAGAAAAGCGCGAACCTTCAGGTGAACAAGCCGTTACAGAGGTTGGAGTCTCCGTTGGAGGCGGTGCAGAGGCTTGCCACAGAGAACGTTGTGTTGGTTTGAGCGGGTGGAGGAGCAGGGTGCCCAAGGGGAATTGCGCGTCCACAAGGATGATATAGAGAAGGCGCTCTTCAGATTAATCAGGCAGAGGCCACCCGTGTCGGAGGTTTTTATAGGCAAGATGCTTGTGGGCGGTCTGGACCAGCTCATGGCCGCACATATCAATGGAGAGCTTATGCCCAAATTGAAGGACGTCGGCGCTCTCTGGCTTTAATAAAGCCCAGATGCATTTTAGGAATTTTTATGCTTATTTGTTTGGTGTTCCAGGGTTGTGTGGGAATTGACCTTAGGCTTTGATCAGTTCTTCTTGTATATTTGTTCTTTGTAATAGCTTTGATTTTAAAATCAGTGGGTAGAGCTGAGTTCATTTATTGTTCTCGTTCTTTTCAATATAGAATGAGATTTTCAGGAATCCAATTATTTTTTATACACTAGAACAAAAATAACAGAGAATTTTTCCTTGCTTTTTCAAACAAAATTTGCATTAACAATGGCACATCAGTTTTAAATTTTTAACCATTTCAGAAGAGTTATCAACTTTTTGAAGCAACAATTTCAATGTTTTCCATCTCTTCTGGGTAAAATTTCAATGTTTTTTCTATCTAGAAGAATTTGATAATTCTCTGCCATAACAAATCAGAGGCATATCGGAGGAATTTGATAATTCTCAGCCATAAGAAATGAGAGGCATATTGGAAGAATTTGATACTTCTGAGCCATGTTTGAAGCTATGTTCAGAGAGCGAGGATGCAACTCTCAGCTAAATTTTAATTGGGGTCTCCTAACATTATTATTTAGATTGAAACAGCTACCCCGAGATTTTTCATGCCGAGATTATGCAGTGCATGGTTCTGGAAGTCCTTGTTTGCCAAGATTAAGTCCCGGGAAATCTCTGCAACCCTAAGGAGAATTCGTCTTTCCTTGAGACTTCTCAAAGGGCTACAACAGTGATGCCCAGGTACGTGTTTTCTCTCCATAATACGAAAGTTTAATATTTTTTTCATTAGGTTTAACTGGCTCATAACTAAATTCATTTGCCATAATGACAGGGTTGTCGACCTCAGAAGCTGGAACTACTTCAGTCCTTGTCATTCGTCATAGAGCTTGAATGGTTATAGAGGTATGTCATTCATCATAGAGCTTGAATGGTTCTAGAGGTAAGTTTTGGTACTCAGCGGCCAGAAAATATTGAAACAAATAAGCCCAACACTAACTGAAATTAATCTAAAGGCCCAAATATAAATCTAGTTTTTTCTTCAAACTTCTTAGAAGGGTTACGTCAGTGATGCCCAGGTACGCATTTTCTCTCCATAATATAGTTTATGAAGGTTTAATGTTTTGTTCATTTGGTTTACTTGGCTCGAAAATGATTTCATTTGCTATAATGACAGGGTTGTCGATGTCAGAAGCTGGAACTGCTTTTAGTCCATTTCCCCTTAAGCCTTTAGAGACAAGCTACTTGTTCGATTATTGAGTTACTATTAAGCCTTTAGAAACAAGATGCTTTTTAGATTATTGAGTTACTGTTAATCTTTCATTTACAGACAAAAATTGACAGAGCTATTGCATAATACATGGAGTGTGAAAGAGAAACAAGAAATAATCTTAACAAACCGGTAAGTATTAACTAGAATGTTTGCCAGAAGATAGATTTTATGCTGCTGGGCCTCTGTGAAACTATTGGATTGCGTTCAACTAATGGACGTACCTTCTTTGGTTTCAAGTCAATGTGATACAACGCATTGAAATGGCCTTTGTAGAAGGTTTTCGCTAACCCGTTAACCCCAATGTAATGCTGACTAGTTGGCTCTTTTTATTGCCATTACAGAATCAAAAGTATATCCTGCAGCCCGATGTGTAAGTTCATCGACCTTCATGATAATATCTTGAATGGAACACTTCCTTAATCGCAGCACTTCTTGGATTCCAAGAGGTAGTATCTGGTTCTTTACTCGACAGTATGTGGTTCTTGAGTTTGCACACCATCAGATTATAGAACTAAGAAAGCTCGCACACCATTCGATTTCGGCATTGTACACCATTAGATTATAAAACTAAGCAAGCTCGCACACCATTTGATTTCAGAATTTTTCCATAACTGTTCATAACTGTGGATGGCCAAATTTTCAACTAGTTTTCATTCAGATTATAAAACTAAGAAAGCTCGCACACCATTCGATTTCAGCATTGTATACCATCATATTATAAAACTAAGCAAGCTCGCACACCATTTTATTTTGGCATTGTTCCATAACTGTTCATAACTATAGATGGCCAAATTTTCAACCAGTTTTCATTTCAGAATGTCTGCATTGTTACAGGATTGTACTGTTTATTTCGACATTGTTCCAAAACTGTGGATTTAGGAGCTCAAGTACTACTTCAGAACCTTGGCTTCTGGACAAGCAGATAACCATGAACCAAAAAAGCCTCCATACAATCTCTGCCAAACCTTTTAAAATAGTTTTTTACAAACACTTGTCCCGCATGCAAACCTCGTGGCTACACATGTCCATATTTGATTTTATTCATTATTTGCATTAATTTTTTTGATATTTTTTTATGAAAATACCCTACAAATATCTCGAATTTATTTTTTTATTTCCGGTTTTGTTCTCACGTTAAATTTTTTTGATTATCTTTCTTTTGTTCTACTGGTTGGTTGATAAAAATAATTCCTTTATCTTGCTTTTGTTCTACGGGGTAGGTAAAGACATGTTTTACACTTAAGGTAGGGACTTTCTGCGTCAGCAGCCATCCTTGTTAATATAACAAAATGCATAGAAAAAAATAATTTCACTTTATTACAAATATATATTCAATTTACATGACATTCGGGATTCATTAGGATTACGATGTCACATTTTCATATAGAGCTTGGTTAAATGTTTGATGGTTTGATCTTTGCTAACCATAAATGGGCTCATCACATACATTTTTCTAACTTGGACATTCATTGGTACACACCCAGTCATACTATGCTATCGAAATTCAAGATCCTCTCGAATGTTCTGTGGAATACAACTGTCTATCATGTCTCAAGGATCTGTGCACCTAGGTGATCATATGGCTGCATCAACAAGGCATCGACAGTCTCGATTACCTTGTTGTCGAATCAAAGGCTTTGGTTAATTAGGGTTCTGTTAGCATATCAACCCTCCCCCAAACCCTCTTTCTCATTTTCACTTGCTACCTTGACTGTCGTCCACCGCTCTGTGACAAGGAAGATTTCTCCAGGTACATAGATTGTTTCAAATCACTATGCATAGGTATTATTGACTCCCTTTGGTTAGAAAGTACTCAGAAAAAGGACTGTAACTGTATTGTGTTTGAATTAATCCATTTTCTCAGTGTTAAGGTTTTACATTCATCCTTTTCTCAAGTTTTAGTTTGCTCCTAACAGGTACAACCCGCTCCGAGGTTTTCTTTTGGTGTTGTAGTGCTCACTCCTCGTTCACGGTGGAGGAGTTTTCTAATTTGGCCAAGTGTTGCTCAATGTTGAAAATTAATTCCAAATGAAAACTTGAAACAGAAGGATAAAAACTTCAATTTTGATGGGAAATTGGAGGACACCAGCAGCAGAAAAGTTTTGGTTTGGTTTTGCACTCAACTGTGCATTCAATTTTTGTTTAAAATTCTTACAGGTAGCCGAATTCCTTATTTTATTGTAGCCCTGTCTGAGTTTGCAAATCGTGGTCTGCACCATGTTATCTCCCACCTTAAAATCTTCGCACCAACCTCTTTAATGCTACACCATCTATGTTTAAATTCAAACCACTCCACGTGAGTTTTGGAAAACCCCGCCACTGTCATGTCAAACCTTCCACAACCAATCAAGTTCCCATCACACAATCTCATGCCAACGTCATCCTCCCTTCGTTATTGTGCGATAACGCATCCCCAATAGTGCCAACTCACTCGCCCTCCAACCAATAGTGCATTGTTGCACCATTTAACTACACAGTCAGCTGACACGTTGATCGATGAGATGTATTAACATCCTAGCATATAAACGGGTGTGATTATCGTTGATCTCAGATCAATGATAACCCGCGGGCATAAGCAGCCCACTGCTTAACCTGAAGGGTGCCTCCGCAGTTGACTTCACCTAAACTTCTTTGACCGAAGATCGAAGGTAGATATGCACTACGGGAGCACAACGCCAATGTTCAGTCCAGACCCTGAGGTCCCTCCGCAGTGACACATTGTGAGAGCTAACATGACCTACGTGCCGTTAGACCCAAGTACAGAGTTGTTGAATGTTTGTTGAGCCATTGAATGACATTAAATTAGATTAGGTTTTTTACTGGCCACAACCATTTTTCATATAGCGAATGCAATTTTAGTTTTTAGTGTGTGTTTGTGCGACTGCATAAGAAAATACATATATGCCGAGAGTAGAAAGACATAGTGCAGAGATTGTGTAATAGACAAAGAGAGCAAGGGTGCTGTGTTTTGTAGCAGCCGAGTGAAGGAATTTTTTATTGTAATCCAGAACTGTAGTTCTGAAGGAAGATTGTATTTTGTGACAATTAGTTTTTGTTTAATGAAATAGAGTTTCTACTTCATCTCTCTTCCATATTGTTTTTGTTAAATCTTTGTGTTAGAAGAGGAATTTTTGTTTCCTCTCAATTGTTCAAGAATAACTAGAAATCCCAACACTCAAGTTACCTCCATAGAGTAGATTAAACACTTCACAGGAATGGTTGTTGGGTTTCAATTCTTTCTAAACTCCCAACGTTCTTCGACTACAAAATTTTAAGCCTGACCTTGATTTTTTTCCTTTTGTAGGTATGGTAGTTCTCTCCCTAACATCTATTCCAGGTTTTCCAAGGCGTCGAGTTTCCACATCCTTGTTGACAACCGAGTATTTATCTTCTTGCCAAGTCTCCGACACATGAATTCTACAAGGCAGACACTATCCCTCTCAGTGAATCCTTCCTAGGGTTTAATAATTCAGATATATCTCTTTTCTGTGTAATATGGTTAAGTTTAAGGGCCTGGAGATGGCTCTAAGACTCTAAAATACCTTTGAAATTAATTGTATAACCAATTCTGAAGAACTCGGTATTTTACCTTTCTATTAATAGAAATTATGGTCTTCTATTGGAGGCCCCGTTTGTTAACCAACCCCTCTTGTTGCTATCGGTTAATAATGGATGCATTTGTGTGCATAAGCGATTAAATTTCCGATCAATTATTTGTTTGACTATAGAATGTTGTAATGAATTTTTCTGACTATTATCACCAATGGTATGGTTGGAACCTATGTTTGTTAGCAGGAATGAGAAACGAGAAAAGAGAAACGACAACACGACCATAATTTTTTTTTGGACTTTTCGCATTCAAGAAATGAGGAGAGAGAAAAAGTCAAAAAATGTGAAAACATAAAACAAAGCATACATTATGAGCATTCTCCAATACTATGGTTCATAGGAAGTTGCGCATAGGCTTTGGTTGCTCACATGGGCCATTCTCGAATATTCATAGTGAGAAACAAAGCTTGTGTTTCTCACATGGGTCATTCTCAAACACTCATGTTTGATCCTCTAAGTTGACAAATAAAATAGTGAATAAACCTTTGGCACTAAATTCAAACTTGATTGGCCTTTCCATTTCCACTTATTGTTGGAAATTATTATGCCAAGCTTCGATACCATGTTGGAAATTATTAATGCTACCAGACACATGAAATGCATTTCCTCAATCACAGAGGATACAAACAATATGCAGAAATTAAAATTAGCAGTCATACACAGGCAATGTTACACAGGAGAGGAACAAATTTCTTTTCATTCCATCACACTATCAAAATGAAATGACATTTTTTTAATAAAAAGTGGCCGAAGTCTGAAAAACTAATTCTGATCAATGCTGCTTCAATGTTGAACAGTCATTCAACAAAAAAATTGTCCTTGGGCCGTCAAAAGACCAATTTCTGCATTTAATCGACACGCAGGCTGTATTCTGATCATACACAAAAAACACATGAAAACACATTCAAACATAACACTGGCAGATCTCAAATATTATTTGATCTCACTCTGAGTCCTCATTGCATCCGGCTCCTTATCACAGATCGCAAATCAATGAGCTTAACTTTTAACTGGCATGAGCACGGATACAATTAAAAGGTTGCGAGTGCGATATGCATTGGTGTAATCGCATCGCAAAACAAACAACATATGCTACGACACTTTATGGGAAAACATAAACAGTTGCGAATGCGATTTGTGATAGCACGATCGCATTGCATGTCAAATAACTTAACTTGCGGCTGCCGAAAGGTAAGTCATAAACAATGCGAAATGCGCTTTGCGTTGTGGCTTAGAAGGTTGGTAAGTGCGAAAAGCGAAATACAAAGAAATGAGGCAGAATGCAAGGTTTGGTTCATGCGGCAAAGGTAAGGTGGGTCCCGTCGATATTGCATCGACAGAGACTTAACTTAACAATGGAAATGGCTTGTGGGTAAATGATAAGAGTTGTGAAATGCGCTGCGGGCATAAATAAAAGGTAAGTCAAAAGCGGTGATTGGAAAATAAACGCAAAGTTAAACGCTCGGTACTCTGTTTTTATCTTTGTGTGGATTTGTTTAAAACGCCTCCAGTTCTCGGATCTGCTGCTGTCCTTCTGTGCTGTCAAAATTGATGGAATTGTGGGTTGCACCACTTCTCATTCATGGCGGTGGTTGGGAGTAAAATTCCAACACTTCCCCTTAATCGCAACTGTCACCATCAGTCATTCCTAGAGATCTTCTGAGATAATCAAAACTCTTATGTGCTAATGGCTTTGTGAGGATATCAGCAAACTGTTCCTCTGTCCTGCAATGCTGCAAAACAATCTCACCATTACTAACCAATTCTCTTATAAAATGATATTTTGCATCTATGTGCTTTGTTCTCTTATGGAAAACATAATTCTTTGACAATGCAATTGCTGAGCTATTATCAAAATAAATTGTGGTTCCTTTGTCTTTCTCATGACATAAATCTCTCAGCATCCTTCTCATCCAAACTACTTAGCATGCTGCTGCTGTTGATAAAGAAACTATTGGTTTCTTCTTGGAAGCCCATGACATGGCTCCCAATCCAAAATGAAACACATACCCAGATGTGCTCTTTCTATCATCTGCACTTCCAGCCTAATCACTGTCAGTGTAACCAAACAATTTAAAATTATCAGTTGAGGAGTATATAACACTATACTCCTTCGTTCCATTCACATACCTTAAAATCCTTTTGGCTGCTGGCCAATGTGTTTCCTTTGGTGTCTCCATGAATCTGGAAATTAAACTTACAAAATACATAATATCAGGCCTAGTTACAATCAAATACATGAGGCTGCCAACTATACTCTCGTACAATGTCGAATCGACATTCTTGCTGCAATGTTTTTTGCTTAATTTGAACCCCATGACATTTGGATTTACTGCTGCTTTGTTGTGCTGCATGTTAAACCTCTTCAAAACTTCTGCAACATATTTTGATTGGGAAATAAAAATTCTTTTTTCATGTTTCTTTACTTCTATGCCCAAGAAGTATCTCAATAAACCCAAAACAGTCATTGCAAATTCACTCTTCATGACTTATTTAAAATCAGCAATGAGAGAAAATTCATTGCCAGTAAATATTAAATCATCTACATATAAAAAAATGATAAGGATCTTACCATAATTTTACTTGATGTAGAGTGTGGGTTCACCATCACATTTTTCAATCCCATTTTTTGTCAGGTAAGCATCTATCTTGCTGTACTATGCTCTTGGTGCTTGCTTTAGCCCATAAAGAGCTTTCTTCAACTTGCATACTTTGTGCTCTTAGCCTTCAATCTCATAGCCTGTAGGTTGTTCAACATATACCTCCTTTTTCAACACTCCATTCAAAAATGCTGAATTTGCATCCATTTGGTAGACTTTCCACTTTTTTTGTGCTGTAATGGATAACAATGTCCGCACTATTCCATCCTTGCAACTGGTGCAAAGGTTTCTTCATAATCTCTTCCTTGCTGCTACTTGTAGCCTTTCACAACAAGTCTTGCTTTATGCCTTTCTATCTTGCCTTCGACATTGCTCTTGGTATTATAGACCCATTTTACTCCAATGACTTCTTTACCTTGTGGGAGGTCCACAAACTCCCATGTGTCATTCTTTTCAATTGCACTAATCTCTTCATTCATTGCTTTAATCCATTATTCTTCTTTTACTACATCTTCAAAATGCATTGGGTCATCAACAGGACAAAACAAAGCAAATAAAGAGTTTATACCATTATCATTATCAACTTCTTGCTCATAAATTTCACTCAAATTTCTAAATCTTGGTCTTCTTGGTGTGCTTGGAGTTCCACTTGAACTCGAGGGAGTTTCCGATCCCTGTGGTGTGCTTGGAGAAGCACTTCCTTGATTTCTCAAGGCTATTCTATTTCCTTCTTGTGGTGTGCTCTACTATTCTTGTGTAGGTGGAGGAGGAACCGTCGTGGAGGAATTATTTGTTGCTGTGCATTCCTCTTGCTCTTTGTGAGACACACATGCATTCACGTTTACTGTTTTCTTAAGCTTCTATCCCAAGCTTCTTCTTCAATGAATTGAAAATATCTGCTGATTATAACTTTCTTGGTGGATGGATTATAGAGTTTGTAGGCTTTGGACACATCACTGTATCTAACAAATATACACTTCTCCCCCTTGTTGTCCAACTTCTTCCTTAGTTGATCTGGGACATGTGCATATGCTAGACATCCAAATACTTTCATGTGAGTGACAAACTACTTTGTTCCACTCCATGCTTCTTCCGGAACTCTGTTCATAACAGCTTTGGTTGGGCATCTATTCAAAATATACGCTGCACAATTGACATCTTCAGCCAATACTCATTGGAAAATGTTTTTCCTTCAACATACTTCTGACCATGTCCATGATGGTCCACTTCCTTTCTACAATGCCATTTTGCTGTGGTATGTACCTTGTGGTAAACTGCTTGTGTATGCCATTTTCCCTACAGAAACTTAGGAAATATTTGGAGATATATTGTCCACCTCTATCAGTTCTCATCACTTTGATGTAGTGCCCACTCTGCTTCTCAACAAGAGCTTTGAAGTGGTAGAACTATTCAAACACTTCACTCTTATGTTTCAAGAAATACACCCATGTATTTCTGGTATAATCATCTATGAATGTCAAAACATATTGACTTCCAGCTAAATATGGTGTTTTCATTGGTCCACACAAATATGAGTGGACAATATCCAAGGATGCCTTTGCCCTTATACTGTTTGCTGCTAGGAATGCTTCTCTGTGTTGTTTGCCCATGTTGGCTCGAGGGGTCCTGACCTAGGTTTGGAGGTTCAAGGTTTGCCAACAAACCCCTATACTACTGGCCATTTTGGCAGTGACCTGCTTGTGTAGGCCAAAGTCTCACACGAAGTAGTATGGGTGGGTTCTCGAACCAGGTTTCCGCACCCTGGGAGAGGGTAGGTAAGTCAAGTAGAGCTGTGTTCAACCTTATAGTGACCAGATCTTGTATCACAGAGCCTATATCTATAGATTCCCTTCGCATCCACGTGCGCAACAATAATGATATTCACAGTAATCAATAGATCATGAACTCATATAACGATAACACAACTATATGAAGTGAAATAGAATAGATCCAGATCGCAGCATAAACAAGTAACACAAGTATGTTCGCAGCTTAAATCAATAGCAAATCATCATATATTAATTAACCAAACATCACTGATTCATATCACAATAATTCCAATAGATTCAGATATTCAATGATACTTCCACATTCATTAATCCTTCAGATCGATTTACAATACCCCAAAACCCAACTTGCACACACAGCAGCAAGGTTCACAAACATCAGGATAGAGAATCTCTGCGCACACAGCAACAGGAGTCCTTCCCCAATAACCCTAACTAGATCCATCAGTTCGTACTTAGCATCAATCTCTTTTCATTCCTTCCCTTCTCCACTCAAAATAATTATCAATTTATAACAATGCAGCCTAATCTTTCCTGTGGTCCGTAACCCGTGGTTTATGGACTCTAAGTCTACCTTTGACCCATCACAATGCTTTAGGGGATTTGACCCACCCCAAAACCCTTGCACTAGACTTAAATATAATAAAAAATACACAAAATGGACCAGACTTGCAGCTTTGTAGGAGACCCTGTTCCAAGAGTCCCCCAACACAATCTTGTGACTCGTCCCGAGTCACTGCGATGGTAGGTTTACCATCTGTGCCTGCAAAGCTACTCCGACCATATAGTCATTTGATCTGATATGGTTTGAGCCGACTGCCATTGAAATAGCCTGGCAGCACATCGCCGTGCAGGGTGGCCAGCTGAATAGCTCCACCATCCGTGATCTCCTTAACAATGTAGGGGCTAAGCGAGTGTTGTCAGAACTTCCCTAGATGTTTTGAAAAATAGGTATCGTATAAAAGGACCAATTCATCCTTCGCCAAGGTATTTTGGCGAATATGTTGATCATGCCAGGCTTTATCACGGGCCTTTTGAACCTGCTGATGGAAATTAGCCAGAAACTGATCTTCCTCCAAAGCCATAAGCTACGCTAATCACTCCTCCATGATGTCAGGGTCCGCCATGTTTGTAAATGTTGCGATACGCAGACTAGGAATAATTTAATCCATTAGAATAACAACCTCCTTGCCATAGACCATCCTAAAAGAATTTTTCCCAGTTAGCTTCTTGCAGCTGGTTCGATAGACCCAAAGAACTGATGGGATGCGCACGTCCCAATCGCTGCGATCGGCATTGTAGACCTTTGTTAGTGCTTGCTCCAAGATTTTGTTAAAAGCTTCAACTGCACCATTTTCCTGTGGGTGATATGGTGTGCTTTTTGCATGGTGGATTCAGAACTCTGTGGTCAAAGCTTGGATTGTTTCATTAACAAATTGCATACCCCTATTGCTCATGAGGATCTTCGGACACCCAAATCTGGTTAGGATTTTTTCAAAGATGAAATGCGCAGTGGTATCCACAGTACAATCCTTTACTGCTTGTTCTTTGGCCCACCTAGTTACGTAATCAGTGGCAGTAATAATGTAGCGTGCACCCGTCTTCTTCCCTAGTGTGTTGATAGGCCCTATGAAATCGATGGCTCACTTATCAAATGCTTGTAGAGCCATTTGCAGTTGAAGGGGAATTTCATCTCTACGGGACAACCTCCTCGTTCGTTGGCATGTATCGTAGACTTTACAATGATCATGAGCATCACGATGCAGGGTAGGCCACTATAACCCAGCTCTCAAGACCTTTTGCGCTGTTTCTTTCCCTGCGTAGTGATCTCCTGCTACCCCGTCATGAGCCTCTACCAATATAGCATGCCTTTCATGCTCCAAAACATATCTCCGCAATAATTTATCAACTCCCATCTTATATAACTAACTTGAAATGATGGTAAAATCTGCTGCCCGAGTGACTAGCTCTTTCTTCTGTTGTACCGAATACTATGGGGGTGCCATTCCCATAGTCAAGAACTGAATGATATCAGCAAAGTGGGCATCCACTACCTTAATAGCGAACATCTACGCATCAGGCAATCCATCCTCCAAGTTGGTTGGCTCCTCGCCACTCTCTATTCGTGATAAGTGATCCGGCCCAACATTCAGCTTTCCCAGCTTGACGATGATTTCAAAGTCATACCCCTGAAATGGTAGTAACCATCGGCAGATTTTCTCCCCAACACCAGCGTATTTACTAGGTACTTCAAGTTTGAATGGTCTGTAAACATTTTGAAGTGTCTTCCTAACAAGTAATGCCAAAATTTATGCAAAGCGTACACCATGGCCAACCCCTCCCGCTCTGTAGTGGAGTAATTGTGTTCCACGCTAGAGAGTTTCCTACTTGCAAAGGAAATTGGATGGTCAATGTCTCCCTCTCCTGGCTACGTAAGGACAACCCTAAGAGAAATACTCGACGCATCGACGTGGAAATGAAAGACCTTCTCCCAATTAGGAAACATGAGAATATGTGCTGAGACCATATTTTCTTTAAGTAACTCAAAGATATTTTGACACTCGTCATCCCAAAAGAACGAAACATCCTTCTTGAGAAATTTTTCCATAGGGGTCATGATCAACGTGTAGCCTTCAATGAATTTCTGGTAGTATCCTGTGTGTCCAAGGATCGAGCACAACTGTTTCTCCGTCATTGGTACTGGTAAGTTGATGATTACTGCGATTTTGGTAGGATCCACCATCAGCCCTTGTCGACAAACTATATGACCGAGTAGGATACCAAAGGCTACACAGAAGATACACTTCTTGATATTTATGGAAATATGGTGCTTTCAGTAGGCATCCAACATCATGCTCAAGTTTGATACGTGTGCCATCACCAGGCTGAAGATGGTCCAATCATCGAAATATACTTCTAGGAACTTGTGGATAAATTCCTTGAACACCACAACCACGACCTGCGAGAAGATAGTAGGGGCATTCTTGAGACCAAATGGCATGATAGTATACTGGAAAGAGCCCCACTCTGTGGCAAACATGGTTTTGCTACAGTCCTTAGGCGCAATTCTAATCTGATGGTACCCTGAGAATCCGTCCATAAAGAAGTATGATTCCTGTCCCCCCACGCTATCCAAAATTTCGTTTGAGAATGGTGTAGGGAATGGGTCATGAACACAGGCGTCGTTCAATTTGCACAAATCCACGCAAATATGAATCTACCCTTTAGCCTTTTTCTCCTGAACCACCATTAGGCTGACCCAGTCTAACTGTTCGACAGGTTCGATGACACCTGTAGCGATCATTTTATCAAGTTCTTCCTTGACTTTTTGCTTATACTTGGGGTTAAACCTAGAGGGTTGTTGTTTCATGAGCCATGCATCCAGTTTGAGAGTGATATGCATGACCCTTAAGTCCCACATGATCCCCTTTAGTTCGGAAAACTTTATTGGGAATGAGTCCTGGTATTCGGTGAGTAACTCGGCCACTTTGCTTACTATATTTTCATCCCAATAGTCCCCAATATTATCCAACTTAGGGTGCTCTTCCGTCCCAATATTGACTTCACGCAGCCTGAGAGGCTTAGTGACATCCACCTCTTGCAACGGGGGTCCTACAACGGGGCGCTCTCCTTGCGACTCCGGGATAGAGACAGACCGCGGGTCTTCTTCACTTTCTTCCCTTGCCAAGCTACGACAGTTGACAATATCTTGCATTTGTGTTTCCCATGTCGGTGCCCCAAATGCTTCAGCGGAGCTGGGTTCCTTAAACACAAATGTATCTATACCCTGTAGAGGTTCATACATGCCTGCAAAAAGGGCTTGACCTCCTCATCTGCCTTGAGGTTCACAGGTGCCTGAGCAGTATCTGCCTCCGCCTCAGCAAAGTCCTTACGAGCTGCGAAAAATGTTTCTTTTCCCTTTTTTAGGTCCAAAATTTCTTGTTTAATAACTACTTGTTGGATCAGAGGTTCCATCGTAGCCTCCTCCTCAGGTCCCCTGGTGGCCATCCCACTGCGTGTCACAACATTCACACTTGGATCTTTGTCTCATGGCTCAGCCTTAACTCTTTGCACATTCTGTGTAGGTGTCAGCTGCTTTTCCTGCATTTTTGCTATCAAGATTGGACAATCTTCAATCGCATGGTCCAGCTGTCTACAATATTAGCAGGACTGCCTTGTAGGGTTCGGATAGTCCCTTGCAAAGTGTCCTGCTTCTCCACAGTTATAACAGATTAGTTGACCTCGTCCTCGACCTGCACTTCCACCTCACCCTTCTCTCCTTTCCCTTGATGGGGAGCCACCTATGTCTGTGGGGGTTCTTAGCGACACAGGGTCTGATTGTACTCTATATAAGTTTCCTCGATCAATCATCAAATCATATGTCTGGCAGTTCTTTTCATCATGTCCCACCGATCTGCAGAACCTGCACCATTGCTGCTTTACCTTTGGAACATACGCAACACGATGGGGACAGTGGTTGGTATCGTGCAGCCCCACAATGCGACAATCATCCCACCATAGCGCTGGCCCACTGGGTCCCGCAGCTTCCCTAAGGTGTAATGGGCTAGGTCCCCCGACCTGCATATAGTCTACTAAGAGAGGGTAGTTATCCTTGGTATGACCATTCACCCGGCATCGTATGCACCATCTCTCGGGGCTAGCCTTTTCTCCTCGTTTCTTCCGTATATTCTGGATCTCTATGTGCATCGCTTCCAACTGTCCCTGGATCTGTTGGATGCCTAGGTGAGTCTCATCTCAAAGTGCAGCTTCTAACTTCATGGCACCCTCCAAGGCTTTCTCCTGCGATTCGAAAATTTGGTGCCCCATAGGTACGCGCAGGTGAGGTAGCAGCATAGCAATGAACGATTCTGTGTGTTGTCTGTCATCATATTGGTATCCCCCTTCTCTGATCACCTTATTCATTCGCTGATTGACCTCCCACACAGATTCAGAAGGCCCTTGCTTGAAATCCTTTAGATCAACCACGATTTGAGAGTAGGACTTAGGTTTCTTGAACTTTTGTTTCAGGGCGTTCTTAATATCTTCAATGGTTCCATTTGCATTTTGACTGATGTATCCCATGTTCTAGTCCAAATTTCTTCCTTCGAAGGCAAGGGACATCTGTGCCCTTTTCACTGCATCACTAGCTATGTTCTACACAGTCCATTCCGATCCCACGACAAACCAGAACTGATCCATGTATTCATCTCCCACACCCTTAAAGGTCAGAAACTTCATATGCACAACCATGTCGTCTTTTGGTGGTGGCAAAGGTGTAGGTGAATTTTTTCCCCTAGGCTGGTTTGAAAGCAGTGTGGCTGGAGGACTTTGTGCAGCTACTTCTCTTACCAGACTGTAGACAAATATATCTCCTTCTAGGTTGGTTCTATAGTATTTTCCACTTCGCATTGTGCTCCCGTCCATATCAGAGGTCATTCACTCGGTATGGCTACATATAATACTCTTTTCGCACAATAATATCTTGATCAGCAATGGTAAGGTCTTTAGAAACTTACCTCAGAACCCCTTGAAGAATCTTTGCTCTACTTCAGAGTAGGAGACAAACTGATTGATGGCAAATTCTGTCACAAATCCTCCTAACACACTGTCTACCCAATGGTCCACCATGCGAGTGATGGTGTTATCAGCCTTTTCTAACTGTTGGATTAGTTCGGGGGTCCACTCCGTGACCTGCTCGTCCTTCCAACACTTCTGAAATTTTACCAACCTTGCAAACCACTCCTGGAGCTTGATCGCAATCATTACAAAGAAGATCTCGTAGATCTCTGTGAAAATGTACTTATTCTTCCACTCTTCAGTGGTCAACCTCTCACTGCAGTTTTCTTTTACGGAAAATTCCTGAACTTGCTATTCAAACCATTCATCAATTTCCTTTCTTTCAGGCTTCCAGTACAGCCTTGGCATTACCAATCCCTCTCTCAAAATGCTCCCGGTCCCGACAACGGAACCATTTGTTGGCTTGAGGGGTCTTGACCCAGGTTCAGAGGTTCAAGGTTTTCCATCAAACCCCTATACTACTAGCCCTTTCGGCAATGGCCTTCTTGTGCAAGCCAAATTCTCACTCGAAGTAGTATGGGTGGGTGCTGGAACCAGGTTTCCACACCATGGGAGAGGGTAGGTAAGTCAAGTAGAGCTGCGTTCAACCTTATAGTGACTAGATATTGTATCACAGAGCCTATATCTACAGATTCCCTTCGCATCCACGTGCACAACAACAATGATATTCACAGTAATCAACAGATCATGAACTCATATAACGATAACACAAATATATGAAGTGAAACAGAATAGATCCAGATCGGAGCATAAACAAGTAACACAAGTATTTTTGTAGCTTAAATCAATAACACAGCAACATATATTAATTAACCAAACATCACAGATTCATATCATAGTAATTCCAATAGATTCAGATATTCAACGATACTTCTACATTCATTAATCCTTCAGATCTACTTACAATACCCCAAAACCCAACCTGCACACCCAGCAGTCGGGTCCGCACACAGTAGGACAGAGAATCTCCGCACACACAACAGTAGGAGTCCTTCTCCAATAACCCTAACCAGATCTATCAGTTCACACTTAGCATTAATCTCTTTTCATTCCTTCCCCTCTCCACTCAAAATATTCATAAATCTATAACAATTCAGCCTAACCTCTCCTGTGGTCCGCAACCCATGGTTTATGGACTCTAAGTCTACCCTTTGACCCATTACAATGCTTTAGGGGCTTTGACCCACCCCAAAACCCCTGCGCTAGACTTAAATATAATAAAAAATACACAAAATGGACTAGACTCGCAGCTTTGTAGGAGACCCTTTTCCAACAGCCCAAGATGTAGCCTTCACATTGGTTGTCTGGTTTATCTATGAGTGGTAATCCTTTTACGATCCATTTTCTATGCAATAGGTTCAAACCTCCAAAATTGAGATGTCCAAATCTCAAATGCCATAACTAGTTTTCATCTTTCACTTCTTCTTGAAAGACTTATTGTGTGACTGCTCTTACCACACCTCCTTCCTTCGAATCTATTCTGAGGTTGAGAGGAAACATCCTATTCTTTGTCATGTGAACTTCTGCAATGACCCTTTTACTTGGAGGTATGTCCATGATAGTACACACATTATTCTTAAAAAACACATTGTAGCCCTTGTTCACGAGCTTTCCAATGCTTATAAGGTTAAATGTCAGGCCAGATACATAATAGACATCTGGAACAAACTTATTTTTTCCCTTGTGAGTATTGATACTCTTCCTTTTCCCTTGACAAAGACTCTACTATCAGTCCTTGTTATCATTTCAGATTTCACATCTTCATTCAGATTGGAAAACATTGTTATGTTTCCAGTCATGTGGTTACTACAACCAGAGTTTAAGAACCATACATCTTCTTGTTTTTCTTGTGCTACATTACTGTTAAAAGCACATTACTCTAGTTCTTATCTTCTTTTGAAAAATTAACATTTTTCCTATTATTCATGTCATTTTGTTCCTTTCTACATTCATTGGCATAATTCCCCTACCTTTTACAATAATGACATTGGACTCGGGATTTGTCATAACTTTTTCCATGTGCTTGACTCTGGCTTGAGCCTTCTCTTTGATTCTGGTTGCTGCCCCTTCCACTTGTGCTTGTAGGGTTGTTTCTTCCATGTGTCGGTGGCCTTTTTCCTTTTCCTCAGTAGTTTGGTCTTCCTCGACCTCTACCTCGACCAAAAGACATATGTGTCTTGAATGCATGCTCCAATTAGGAGTTCATTGTTCTGTTTAGTTTGTGTTCATGAGACATAAGGGATGCACAAATCTCATCCACTGAAAATTGTGAGGGATCATTTGTCTCTTCTATTGCCACTACTATGGCATCAAATCTTGAGGGTAGACATCTCAAGATTTTCTCCACTATTCTTCTTTCCTCAAGTGTCTCTCCATGAGACTTTATCTGTGTCATCAACCCAATCACATGTGTGAAGAATGAGTCTATGTTATTTCAGACTCTTTCATACAGAGAGTTTCAAAATCTGTCCTCAACATTTGTAGCTTTACTGTCTTCACTTTATCCATGCCTTGATAGGCTATCTTGAGAATATTCCATGCCTCCTTAGACTTTGTTGCTGCTGCAATCCTTGGGAAAATACTCTCATGTACAACTTGAAAGAGATAGAAGAGGGCTTTGGAGTCCTTATTCTTATTATCTCTCAACAAGTCTCTTTCTGTTGTTGTCAAAGCAGCCAACGCTGTTGTGTCTGCTGGTTCTTGGAAACCTTCTTCCACCAGTTCCCATATGCCTTGTGAAGCAAACATGGCTCTCATTGTAATGGCCCAATAATCATAATTATTCTCATTAAAATGTGGTAGTTGGGGATTTTTCAGACTTGTTCCTATTGCTACCATCTTGACCGTGTTAAACAAAACAATCTTCTTGACTATGTAAAACATAAACTTTATCACTGTTGGAGAAATATACTTCTTCAAATCAATCTTATAGCTTCTACAACAAAAAGGGTGAGCTTGTGCTTCTTTGAATGAGAACCTAGACCTTCTCTGATACCATGTTGGAAATTCT
The DNA here is from genome assembly GCA_034641835.2 of Pinus albicaulis. Classification (NCBI taxonomy): domain Eukaryota; kingdom Viridiplantae; phylum Streptophyta; class Pinopsida; order Pinales; family Pinaceae; genus Pinus; species Pinus albicaulis. The sequence continues at coordinate 54,867,426 of CM076579.1, read as the reverse complement.
TATGGCAAGCTCCGATACCATGTTGGAAATTCTTAATGCAATTAGATAGAGGAAATGTGTTTCCTCAATCACAGAGAATACAAACAATATGCAGAAATTAAAATTAACAGTCATACACAGGCAACGTTACACAGAAGAGGAACACATTTCTTTTCATTCCATCACACTATCAAAATGAAATTACATTTTTTTTAATACAAAGTGGCTGAAGCCTAAAAACCTAATTCTAATCAATGCTTCTTCAATGCCGAACAATCGTTCAACAAAAATTTGTCCTTGGGACGTCAAAAGACCCATTTTTGCATTTAATCGACACGTAGGCCATATTCTTCTCATACACAAAAAAACACGCGAAAACGCGTTCAAACATAAAACTGGCGGATCTCAAATATTATTTGATATGGCTCTGAGTCCTCATCGCATTCGGCTCCTTATCGCAGATCGACGAGCTTAACTTTTAACCGGCATGAACACATATAAACTTAAAAGGTTGTGAGTGTGATATGCGATGGCGCAATCTCGTCGCGAAACAAACAACATATACTGTGGCACTTTATGGGAAAAAATACACGGTTGTGAATGTGATATGCGATAGCACAATTGCATTGCATGTCAAATAACTTAACTTGCGGCTGCGGAAAGGTAAGTCATAAACAATGTGAAATGTGCTTTGCGGTGAGGCTTAGAAGGTTGGTAAGTGTGAAAAGAAAAATACAAAGAAATGAGGTGGAATGCAAGGTTTGGTTCATGCGACAAAGGTAAGGTGGGTCCCACTGATATCACATCGGCAGAGACTTAACAATGGAAATGGCTTGTGGGTAAATGCTAAGAGTTGTGAAATGTGTTGCGGGCATAAATAAAAGGTAAGTCAAAAGAAGTGGTTGGAAAATAAACGCAGTTAAAGGCTCGGTACTTTGTTTTGATCTTTGCATGTATTTGTTAAAAACACCTCTAGTTCTCGGATCTACTACTGTCCTTCTATGCTATCAAAATTGATGGAATTGTGGGCTGTGCCACTTCTCATTCATGGTGGTGGTTGGGAGTAAAATTCCAACATTGATTTGGACCCACTGAGAGAGGGATTTTTTTGGAGGGATTTTTTTGAAGTCCATATCCCTAGAAATTTTGGGATGAGTACATGATCTCGCATATGTGGTATATATTATCCTATGTGACTTGAGCGAACCTCAAATTTGAATCTATTGTAGTATTTGGAAAGCAACTACTAGGTTGTAGTTTCCCTAGTTGGGTAATAGGATGGTGAAGATTGAACTGATCTCCATTGGGAATAGAGCTAAAAGTAGAGGGTTGTTTAGAACTACTACTACCTACAACTATCTTGCTATAGGAAGGAGTGTTGCTCCCTCCACTAGCATTTTCTATAGAAAAAATAGAAGGGTTGAGAACCATAAATGATACAACTACCACTAATGTTTAAAGACAAAACACAAAGAATATTACGATTAAAATTTCAAAACTTTATCATTAATCCATTATAATAATAATTAATTTTTATAATAATAAAAATAACAAATTTTAAAAATATAGATGAAGTAGATAATAAAATTTTCACTAAATTATTTAATTACTAATTTATATAAATATATAATACAACCCTCTGCATTTAAATTTATAATTTTATATGAAAGACAATTTTTAAATATTAAATAAAAGAAAACCATATATGAAACTGTACACTAACACAAGAAGAAGAAAATAAACATTAATTAAAAAATAAAAAAAACATAACAATACACAAGACATCATCCCCGATTGGGGTGCCAAGTGGGCAATGGGAGAGGAGAGGTGGCACAAGACCATGCGTACCACAGGGCTACTTGATGAGGGCATGTAGACAAACGGGTAGGTACTACCACCTGCACTACATAATGACTGACGAGAATGACAATGGTTGCCAAATCAGGATGTCAGAGCGGTATGGGAAACATCGCCGATGTGTTAAGGGAGTTATGAAGGGTGGTGAGGGGAAAGGTGTTAATTCATCTCGAAAATTTGTGGTGGAGGAAAGAGCAGACAGAGCTGTCATGCGGGAGTAGGTCGGAACGTCGGGTTCACATTCCCTCACCTGGTATGTTCTTAGTCTATTCACCATGCTTGTTGATGTGAATGAAGATGGTTCTAAGGTATTCATCTTGGTTAATATTCGTGTGTTTCATAACTCGATTATATTCTGGGGGTTTTACTTATCTGGGTTCTGCAGTGGTAGTCCTCATGATTGGGTATATAATGATAGTTGTCTTCTGGTTTTGTTTTGTGGTATTTAGTGTATGGGAACTATGGGCTTGCAAGCCTCGTTAGGATGTATGTTGTTATTAGTTAAAGGGTATAGGCCTTGTTGGTTCTCCAATTCTACATTTCTTGCCTTTTGTGCAGCTTGGTCCCATATGGACTCTACTTGTCTTGCTCTCTTTTCCCCCTGTACCATGCACTCGACCATCTGCTCTGTATGCAATCCTAACAATTTGGCTAACCAAGCATATGAAATTTATTTTGGACTCTACTTGTCTTGCTCTCTTTTCCCCCTGTACCATGCACTCGACCATCTTCTCTGTATGCAATCCTAACAATTTGGCTAACCAAGCATATGAAATTTATTTCATGGCTTTCAATGACCCTTCTGTCTCCAGCGCTCTGTTTAATTGTTTATCCAGAGTTTCACCCACTCAGTCTTTTTGTAATATGGGGGGCTTCGACTCCATTTATTGTCATCCTTCTCTCTGGGGTCATGCGGGTTTTCTTGTTTTTTTTCCGTCGGGGTTGTCAGGTTTCATTTCTATTTCTAGTGGTTTCATTCTTGTTTCAAGGAGGTTCATTCCTATACTTGTTACAAGGGCTCTCATTCCTGTTTCTGGGGGGTTCATTCATGTTCCAAGGGGTTTCTGTCCTACTTTGTAGAAGTTTCAGTTACTTCGTTGGATTTTTTATCTTCTGCCATGGGGAAAGGTTTGGGTGCTGAGGGATTTCACTTCTCGTCAGGGGAGTCTCTACCCTCGTCTTGCTAATATGCAGCAGGAGAATGGAAACATTCTCGCCATGCATTTTCTGTCGCAATAGGAAAAAAAACTTGTTATTTCCACCCTTATATATCGTTCGACGATGGGAAGGAGGAATGATGACATGTATTGGCCTGCTAATTATGAGGATGTTACTCCTGACAGTCTGGATCTCTTCCACTGTTGTTTCACTAAAGCAGTTATTGAAATTATGTTGCAATATACATGTATCTTTAATTTCTATACATGTGTTTCTTTAGCACTAGTCATAGATTTGCCCGGACACTGTCAGTCAATCCAACAGTCTGTAATGCAAGACAGTATGGTTAAAGGCCAAGAAGCAAAAGAGGACGCCAAGGATAAAGGAAAACAGAAACAAAGTAAGTATGAAGTGGGCCCCAGTAAGAGGGGAAGGAAGTCAGGTAAAGAGGTAATGGAAAACCTTTTTGATACCTATTCCACAGGCATTCCACCTCAAGTTAAAGCACTTATCTCAGGTTGGGAGTGAGACTACAACACCAAGGAGGAAGGGGAAATACAAGAGGAAGCAATCGAATTTCTTAAGGACCCCGAAAACATGATGAGTAGGCTGTCATTATTCCTGCAGTCTATTCATACATATTTGACACTAAAATGTGTACTAGCTAAGGAAATTATCAGCATTCAGGAAATTGGAGGGGATCCAAAAGTTGCCTCCATTCTAACTGAGATAAGGAGAGACATTCAAGAAATCTGCCTTATGCAGGACCACCACAATGTTCGTCTCGGCTGCATAGATCGACAATTGCAAAGCATGCATCAAGTAGATATGCCCGGTTCTAGTATTAAGGACCCGGCACCGATCGAGTCTTCGGATGATTGAGTTCCTTTCTTTTTTGGTTTTTGGACATGCATATTTCGGGTAGCATTTACTTTCTTAACTTATTGTATATAAGAGATAGTAAATTGGACATATTTGACAGTATTTGGTTTAAAAATTTTCAGTATTGGTTAGCCTATAACTCTTTAAGGTGGCCAACATATCCGGTAACCTTCTTTTCTCTTTTTGATTAATGCAAAATAGGAAGGATCTGCTAAAATTACAAAAAAAAAACAATACACAAGACATTAAAATAATATAACTTTAACAAAACAATTTTTATTTAACTTTGTGAATGAAATTTTAAGCTACTTATGGCAGACTATAAAACCACTTTTGAGAACTATCCATAAAACCAGCCTTCATTTTTATAATTCCGCTCAGTGTAAAATCGGAATGAAACCAATGATTCGGCTTAATTTCAAATCATAATGACACCAAAATTTCTTGGAAAACCATTTCAAAAAACCATCTGTTTATGAAGAAACTGATTTGTGTATTGAAAAACAAAAGCGACTGTGCAAAACCGTGTTTTCCGTACCGTTTCGTTTTCTATGCGTTTTTTTTAAAAAACGAATGCTCCTATTCAGTTTCTGGTAACTAGGGTTGAAACAATGTTGTGTTATTCCAACTATGGCGTTTCTTGTTTTTGTTTATTACTTTGTTCCTCATTTATGAGTATTCCTACAGTTTGGATGAAGGTTTTGGTAGCATGTTTTATTGATACTGTAAAGCTGAACTCGTGCCATTCTATTCTGCTTGGGATCATAATTTAATATCGCTCTTAACATAGGTTTTCTGTATATATTTTCTAATGTGTTATTGCGTTGATTACAATTTCTTCGAGCCTCAGGTTTTAAGAGTGGTAACCCTGCCGGGTTTCTCCCTCGGCCCATGGGGTTTAGCTGATGGTTTTGAGAAAAGGATTGCTCGAACCCTCTGGCCTAGCCCGGGGTTGAAATAACCTAGCCCACATGAACCTTTTCATTGTATTTTGTCTACTTACAGTTCATATCATGATATTTACACCATTATTTCTATATCATCATACAAGGACACTGTACAGGATCTTTCCGTAGTCTGTTCCTAAGTATTATTTAATACATTCTAGGTTACTTATCTGAAAGAAAAACTTAGATAGTCCAGGAACCCTGCTAGGAAAAATACTCTCCTCCTTTCTTGTGATACAATTACGTCTATGTATCCCCCGAGCCCCTGTACTTCCAGATCATTCCTTTCACTAAGACCACTCAGGTCCAAGCTCTTTCAGTGTCAAGACATTTCCCAAAAGGCCCAACCATAGAGCTTCCAGAATTTTGTCTGCAGGTGAATACTTCCACTGGTTTCAACATAGCTTGAGAGACTTTTCCATAAGAGCACAATGTTTTCTCTCATCGATGTCTTCATCTTATTTTAATTTTCTCATCAACCTTTGTACTTCCCTTCCTTTTCCTCCAGCTAAGAAATTTTCTGAAGGGACTAGAAAACAAAAGCCCAAAAGAAGAGAAAACATTTCTACGCCGAGATTTACTTATCTCCAGGAATGAGAGTCAAGAATTGTAATCGTCTTAACTGTCTGGAAGTTAGGTGATCATTCAATTTTTTATCAAATAATAAATTCACATAATATTATATAATTATTCCAATGTTTTCTTTACCTTGTACAATTCATAATTATAAGGTTATTAAAGTAATTGATAATAACTCACTGTAATTTAAAATAATTGGTAAATACCAGAAATAATTGGGGTGTTACATAATATTAATATGACAAATAATGAAAACAAAAATTGGAGCAGCGATTCGTCTTCTCAATGTTAAAAATATCTAAATAGATTACATTGAAAACATCAACAATAAATGACTAGAGTATAACTTGACTAAACTCAAGTAAAATTGAATTGTTTACATGTAAAAGACAAGAGAATCAAATGTGATGACACTTAGGAAACAATGAGATTAATATCTAAACATCATATAATTTGAAAAAATGAAAAAATTTACTTCATTCATTTTTCACAAAGCTTAATTGGTATGAGTTCCAATTCAAAATAGTAATTCTTCTCCACTCTAACTAAAACTCATAACCACATAAAAAGGAGCATTCATGCATGCAGTTTTACAGAAAACGGGCAGCCCAAGAAGTCATATTGTGAATTCTCTCTATCCGATGGACAAAAAAACAACCCTTCGACTGAGATCGCACTAGACAATTGACTGCCAATGGATGTTATGAAGCACTCGATAATTATGATTCGAGTAATCTCGACTTCCTAGATTTTATTCAGGGGACAAGAAGCACTTGAGCCTTGCTATATTTTATGTACCATATAGCTAGATGTTTTTTTCTCTATTTTTAGATAGAATCTGTTATCACCAAAATCATACCTGATTGGCTGTTGATCAGCCAACTTCAGTGTAACTCTTTCAAACCAATCTTTTGGTTGAGGCTTAGCCTCCTCAACCTGAGAGGGCTCTCTCAAGGGTTTATGATTTTTGATAAATATGTAGATGGCTAACTCTATATGGGATAAAAACAGATAAATGATATAAAATGGTTGTAAATCATATTAGAAAGTGTAAATTGGGCTTATGGAGTCATAATAGCTTCAAAAAAACCAAAATAATCTACCTAGCATGGAAGTCAAGGAATATCAAAGTTCAAGTCAAGGAATACACATGTAGAACAGTGAAACACACAATCAGTTTGTCTATGAAGGAAGTCAGAACATCATTGATGAATTCTGAGTAACATAAGCAAACACCACTATAATATAATATTGAAAATATTCCTGCAGAACAAGAACATACAAGAACTCCTTATGAATCTTGAGTTGTCTAAGTAGAAATTCTGTATTAGGCTGAAAACAGTCACTTACAAAAAACAGAGTATTTTTGCTAATAAATGTCCAACCCTTTCTATTTCTACTCCTTGATATTTTATAGATCATTTACATCATAAGATAAACTTATCTACAACTAGATACATCGAATTCCTATGCTTTGACACCTATAATAACCATGAAACATGGTATTTATTACACACACATCTGTAAAACTGATATAGAGTCCTAGTACAAATAGAATTAGAACTCTTTTGATTCCATTCAAAACAACTTTATCTAAACTTAATTACATCATTTGCCACCTATCTTTCCATTAAGTCTAATCCTGATGATGAGCTCCAACCTGTTATGACCATGATGCTGATGATGTTGATCTCCTGCAATTTAGGAAACTGCTCCCCTGTTCTAGGCTTAGGATCCCTTTAGTTTCGTGAGATATTCTGACCACTTCCCACTGATAATTTCAAGGCTAATTTATGTTAGGAACATGATTGGCATATGTCCCAAGTTATCCCTTCATGCCAGTTGTGCGAAACCACTTTGAACTTCTCAAAATAATGAAAACAAACCTGCGCTACGAAAGCAACACAGTTTCGTAGTGCTTTTCATAGCGTGGTCTGTTTACCCATTTTCCTTCAAAATTTAACTTTCTTTCCTTCAGATTTACCTTGATATTCACTTGATATAACTTCCTTAAAAATTTCAAATCAAAATAGCTGTTCTTCCCTCCAAAATTTGATAAGAAAAAGGGTGAAAAAGCTGCTACAACAGTTTCGTAGCACATTTCACTCTTTTTGCACTATAGGCTCTACAAAACTGCTGTGCAAGCAATTTTAACCATATTTTGACAAAATTTAAAACAAAAGGTACCACAGCTTCAGAAGATCATTAGCTTCATCAAAACCATTAGCTATTTGGATTAAAAACATAATCTTCACAAAATTTAATCCTCATTTTCCATTTAGAGTTTGTTTTGAATTTGTCATTTTATACCTCTGCTCTTTAGTTCATCTTGAGAATGTTTTAATTGTAGCTCCAAATCATCTACTTGGCCTCTTAGCTTTATGTTACTTTCTCTCAAATGAGTTTTGATCACTCTAACAAACTTTTCTTCTTTAATGGCTAGAATTGTCCATGTAAAGAACTGTTGTGCACTCCATGGGATCTCTGACCTAGAAACTATTTGACCTCCCCAAACAACCTTCAATCTCTTGAATTCTGTCTTTTCAATGCTGTGTTGTCTTGCCCTCTTTCTTATCATTTACAGCTCTTGACTTTCTAGCTTCAAATTTTCTTCAACCATTTGACTTTCTGACATGTATTCCTTTCCCTTCTCAATCTTGCTGGCTGCATGCTCCACTATAGGTGATGAGAGATCAACCACCTCTTTAGGGACTTTGGATACTTCAATGGTTACTTGGACATATTTTCTGCCTTCTTGGAGTCTCTTTTCATGCCCGGTTAAAGGCTTCCTAGCTGGAAAAGCAAAATTTGCATTCTCACCTTCAAATTCCAATTTCTTTGCTGATTTCATTTTTCTCTATTTGGGTTCATTAACTTCAATGAAATCTGCTTGCACAATGGGTGATTCTTCTATATCAATTGTATGCAGTATATCATCCAAGTTACCTTGCATCATTGGGCTATCTTCTGTGACTGAAACTCGTGCTTTTCCCTTTGATACTGATACTTGACTTCTTGTCTTTTCTCTGTCTCTCCTGTTTATTGGCCACCTCTTTTTGTTTTGTTTCTTTGACCCTTTCTACTTTCTGTTTTGCAGGTGATGGGGTTTTTGCAACAAGCACTGATACTTTCTCAGTTCTCTCTTCAACCTGCTTCCTTGGTTTCAACTTGAAACACTTCTTAGCTTTGGTAACCACTAGCTGACTGTATTCTTCTACTGGTGGTGAAGCATTTCCCTTGATCTTAGGGTTTCTAGCTGGGGTTAGGGCTTCCATTTCAAATCCCCTCATAAATAAAAAGGAAGACCAATCTCTATTTATTTTCTGTAGCTCATTTAAAACCAGTAACTTAATCAAACCGTGATGAAATAGAGATGTTTCACAACCATTAGATTTAGCTTGGACATTGTCAGCCATTTTGGAAAGGCTTCTATGCAAGTAAAATGGTAAATCTAATGATATCATTCCTGTGAAATGCAACAACAGTTTAAAATGACAAGTGTAGACTTTATGGTACCTGCCTTCACATGTGAAATATATTTGGATGTTGAATAGTAGCTTTGCATAATTATCCTTGATGCAGCTCCTGGGTATTGCATTGTTCAAGTCCATGTCTACAAATTCAGGTTTCATAAACTCCTTGCATGGCTCCATGTCAAACCTAAAACCTTTAAACCAAGATTGATGTCCCCTTGGTATCTCTGTCATAGTAGCTATGATCTCAGGTGTCATTGGCATATTTATCTTTCCGACTTTGGTAGTGGTTCCACTGAAATGTAGAGAAAACTCTTTGGACACCCAAGCGTGGCACCCCTACAGCTTTTCACAAAATTTGAGATAGCCAGCTTTGCTAAAAGCCTCCATTACCATTTGATCCTCCATAACAACATTTGCATTCTCAGGTTCGTATCTTAGACAATGTCCTCCTCTGTGGACCTTCTTTTCTTCTACCATGTTTCCTGTAGAAAACCTATTTTTTTTCTAAAACCTATAAAGCAGCCTCTCTTGACCAGATGAACAGCCTCGCTTGATTTGATGAATCAACCTTGCTTGATTTGATGAGAATTGTCTTTGGATGGAAAAACCATAAACTTATCCTTACTATTTCAGAGCTTGGACAACATATGTGAAGGTGAATAAAACAGGAACGACTCAATTAGGAAAAAATTAGAATTAAAAATGTCACCTCCTGACCAAATGATGTTTGATTGATTCCCTATCATGAAAATGATGACTGTAGGACAAGTGGGTACATCGAATCTGGTAATTAACTGACTCACCATACTCCTATCATGTCATTTCCCAACTGAAACTGACAAGGCTTGTTTGACATGATAGCTATGAAACCACGCTTTCATAGCACTTACAGTGTAAATTCTGCACTTTGCGCTACGAAAGTAGCAGTGCTTTCGTAGCGCAAAACTCAAATTTTGAACTAACGGCGCTACGAAACTGTGGATTTGTGGCTAATTGCAGAAAATCAACCCAAAAATTACTTAGATGACCCTTAAATGAAAAATGTGAACTTTTTAAGTATGGAATGGATAAAAAAAACCTTTTTTGAATTTTTATGGTGAACACTAAACCTCTAAAACTATGAAATATGCTTAACCATGATAAAATGACTTTCAAAACTATTTAGATCATGATCAAAACAGAGTTGACATGCCATGTTTGAATTTTTTTTTTATATAGTGATAACAGTGGCTCTATTTGGGATAGTGTGCCCCTGTGGTACACTAAGAACTAGTAGTTCCAGTGCTGCTATCCATTTTCTTGACCAAAACAGAAAAAACCTTGAAATTGCCAAACTTCCTCCTCAAGATCTAATGGCCTTCACCTCGGGCTCAAGCTTGATGATTACTGCTGAAACAATAACTTTATACCTACTGAAAATATGCTCAGCCAACTTTGAGCTTATTCACACACTCCTACCTACCCTAACAACTGCAATCTCCATTTTTAACTCAGGGAACATGAAAATTCCAATGAAGCCAATCATGGATATGATCTAACACTTGAATATCTTGACTATGCTTGAATCTAAAGTAAACATGATACTGAAATGACCAAGGCAATATGAGATTTAACTGATCTTCAAAATGAAAATATAACTGGAAATCAGGACTGTAGAACTTTCCATGTATTCAGCTATAGGATCAATGAAAGCATTATCTGTTTGATGTTTCTCATGACATTCTGCAACTTTGGACAACTCATCCATGCTTTGATCAAACACATAAGGCTTCAGTTGTGTGCTTTCAAATTGCTTTTCAAATTGATTTACAAAAATACTGTATTCTTCCTCAATCTCTAAGGAGAAAGGTAGCAACACCCCCTCTTTGTGTTCTGGCATTAAAATCATTTGAAAAGAATAATCTTAATCATGAATAATATGAGATTGAAATTTATCTTTTGAAGCTTGAAAGTCCTTTTCAATGTTCTCTTCAACTTCATCCACAAACTGAATCTTATCTTCTCATTTGCACTCGAAATATTTCAGATTATAAGACAAGGATAAAGAAAAAATTTCACCCACTTTTTCCTTAGTGTGATCCTTATTTGATGTAGGTTTATATAAGGAAAGACATGAAAAATCAACACTTCCCTTAACTCGAGGGTTATATAAACTATCTTCCAGTATTTCCTCTTGTTGTTTGCAATGATTCTCATACTCCCGATGATCAAAACAATGACAAGTCTGCTGCAACCTTTCATCAAACTCAGAGGATGTATCATAATTTTCATAAATAAACTCCTGTTGGGTTTCATTTTCATCTAAGAAAGAGGCTATCTTTTCTTCTTGGTGATGAAAGGGATTGTCATGAAGGGCTTCTAAAATTTCCTCATCCATGAACTCATCATCTTCATAACAATTCTCCAAATATTCAATAAAACTCACACCGTGTTTACAATAGTCTTTGACCAGCAATAAGGAGGGATGCCACTCTTCATACATCTCATAAAATGCAACATGGAAATCAGCAAGATAATATAATGAACGATTTGGCAAACTTTCATACCAAGACCGTGCTTTTCCTTCCAAAGTGGCCATAAACATCTTCATGAGACAATCCTCAAGGAACTAAACCTTAAGACTGTGTACATGCATATGGAATCTAACAAAATGAAGAGTAGCATTGTATTTCTTTTCATATTTGAATATAGGAATATTAGTTAACCATTCAACCTTTGGCATAGGATTTGGAAAACCAGGGATATGAGACCGATTCATAGGGCCATACTTGGAATTTATTCTTGCAATGGAACTCATTCTGAAAATTCATCAAGCTACTGATATTTAGGAAGTGGAGTCACCTTCCAATTGATTATTTGATGTGTGGAGTCGCCAAGGTAGATGCAGCCTCGAAAATCTTCCTGATCTCCTGCTACCTTCAGAAGTTCAGCTTCAAAATCTCGGGAAAGTATAATCTTCAGACTCCCGGTAGACGCACCAAAATGTTATCACCAAAATAGTACCTGATTGGTTTCTGATTAGAAAACTTCAATGTAACTCATTCAAACCAATCTTTTGGTTGAGGCTTAGCCTCCTCAACCTGAGAGGGCTCTCTCAAGGGTTTATGATTTTTGATAAATATGTAGATGGCTAACTCTATATGGGATAAAAACAAATAAATGATATAAAATGGTTGTAAATCACATTAGCAAGTGTAAATTGGGCTTATGGAGTCATAATAGCTTCAGAAAAACCAAAATAATCTACCTAGCATGGAAGTCAAGGAATATCAGAGTTCAAGTCAAGGAATACACATGTAGAACAGTGAAACACACAGTCAGTTTGTCTATGAAGGAAGTCAGAACATCATTGATGAATTCTGAGTAACATAAGAAAACACCACTATAATATAATATTGAAAATATTCCTGTAGAACAAGAACATACAAGAACTCCTTATGAATCTTGAGTTGTCTAAGTAGAAATTCTGTATTAGGCTGAAAATAGTCACTTACAAAAAACAGAGTATTTTTGCTAATAAATGTCCAACCCTTTCTATTTCTACTCCTTGATATTTTATAGATCATTTACATCATAAGATAAACTTATCTACAACTAGATACATCGAATTCCTATGCTTTGACACCTATACTAACCATGAAACATGGTATTTATTACAAACACAACTGTAAAACTAATATAGAGTCCTAGTACAAATATAATTAGAACTCTTTTGATTCCATTCAAAACAGCTTTATCTAAACTTAATTACATCATTTTCCACCTATCTTTCCATTAAGTCAAATCCTAAAGATGAGCTCCAACCTGTTATGACCATGATGCTGATGATGTTGATCTCCTGCAATTTAGGAAACTGCTCCCCTGTTTTTCGGCTTAGGATCCCTTTAGTTTCTTGAGATATTTTGACCACTTCCAACTAATAATTTCGAGGCTAATTTATTTTAGGAACATGATTGTCATATGTCCCAAGTTATCCCTTCATGCCAGCTGTGCGAAACCACTTTTAACTTCTCAAAATAATGAAAACAGACCCGTGCTACGAAAGAAGCACAGTTTCATAGCGCTTTTTATAGCGCGGTCTGTTTACCCATTTTCGTTCAAAATTTAACTTTCTTTCCTTCATATTTACCTTTATATTCACTTGATATAACTTCCTTAGAAATTTTAAATCAAAATACCTGGTCTTCCCTCCAAAATTTGATAAGAAAAAGGGTGAAAAAGCTGCCACAACAGTTTCGTAGCGCATTTCACCCTTTTTGCACTATAAGTGCTACTAAGCTGCTGTGCAAGCAGTTTTAACCATATTTTGACAAAATTTAAAACAAAAAGGTACCACAGCTTCAGAAGATCATTAGCTTCACCAAAACCATCATCTGTTTGGATTAAAAACATAATCTTCACAAAATTTAATCCTCATTTTCCATTTAGAGTTTATTTTGAATTTGTCATTTTGTACCTCTGCTCTTTAGTTCATCTTGAGACTATTTTAATTGTAGCTCCAAATCCTCTACTTGGCCTCTTAGATTTCTTTTACTTTCTCTCAAATGAGTGTTTATCACTCTAACAAACTTTGCTTCTTTAATGATTGGAACTGTCCATGTAAAGAACTGTTGTGCACTGCTTGGGATCTCTGACCTAGCAACTCTTTGACCTTCCCAAATAGCCTTCAATCTCTTGAATTCTATATTTTCAATGCTGTGCTGTCTTGCCATCTTTCTCATCATTTCCAACTCTTGATTTGCTAGCTTCAACTTTTCTTCAAGCATTTGACCTTCTGACATGTATTCCTTTCCCTTCTTAATCTTGCTAGCTGCATGCTCCACTATAGGTGATGAGAGATCAACCATCTCTTCAGGGACTTTGGCTCCTTCAATGGTTACTTGGATATCTTTGCTACCTTCTTGGATTCTCTTTTCATGCCTGGTTAAAGGCTTCCTAGCTTGAAAAACAAAAGCTGCATTCTCACCTTCAAATTGCAATTTCTTTGCTGATTTCATTTTTCTCTGTTTGGGTTCATTAACTTCAATGAAATCTGCCTGCACAATGGGTGATTCTTCTATATCAATTTCATGCAGTATATCATCCAAGTTACCTTTCATCATTGGGACATCTTCTGTGACTGAAACCCCTGCTTTTCCCTTTGATGTTGATACTTGACTTCTTGTCTTTTCTCTGGCTCTCTTGTCTACTGGCCACCTATTTTTGTTGTGTTTCTTTGACCCTTTCTACTTTCTGTTTTGCAGGTGATGGGGTTTTTGCAACTAGCACTGATACTTTCTCAGTTCTCTCTTCAACCTGCTTCCTTGGTTTCAACTTCACAAACCTCTTAGCTTTGGTAACCACTGGCTGACTGGATTCTGCTACTGGTGGTGAAGGATTTACCTTGATCTTAGGGTTTCTAGCTGGGGTTAGGGCTTCCATTTCAAATCCACTCATAAATAAAAAGGAAGACCAATCTCTATTTATTTTCTATAGCTCATTTAAAACTAGTAACTTAATCAAACCGTGATGAAACAGAGATGTTTCACAGCCATCAAATTTATCTTGGACTTTGTCAGCCATTTTGGAAAGGCTTCTATGCAAGTAAAATGGTAAATCTAATGATATCTTTCCTGTGAAATGCAACATCAGTTTAAAATGATAAGTGTAGACTTTATGGTACCTGCCTTCACATGTCAAATATCTTTGTATGTTGAATAGAAACTTTGCATATTTATCCTTGATGTAGCTCCTGGGTATTGCATTTTTCAAGTCCATGTCTACAAATTCAGGTTTCATAAACTCCTTGCATGGCTCCATGTCAAACCTAAAACCTTTAAACCAAGATTACTATTCCCTTGGTATCTCTGTCATGGTAGCTATGATCTCAGGTGTCACTGGCATATTTATCATTCCGACTTTGGTAGTGGTTCCACTGAAATGTAGAGAAAACTCTTTGGACACCTGAGTGTGGCACCCCTGTAGCTTTTCACAAAATTTAAGACAACCAACTTTTCTAAAAGCCTCCATTACCATTTGATCCTCCATAACAGAATTTGCATTCTCAGGTTCGTATCTTAGACAATTTCCTCCTCTTTGGACCTTCTTTTCTTCTGCCATGTTTCCTGTAGAAAACCTGTTTGTTTTTCTAAAACCTGTAAAGCAGCCTCTCTTGACCAGATGAACAGCCACGCTTGATTTTATGAATCAGCCTCGCTTGATTTGATGAGAATTGTCTTTGGATAGAACAACCATAAACTTATCCTTACTATTTCAGAGCTTGGACAATGTATGTGAAGGTGAATGAAACAGGGATGACTCAATTAGGACAAAATTTGAATTAGAAATGTCACCTCATGACCAAATGATGTTTGATTGATTCCCTATCATGAAAATGATGAATGTAGGACAAGTGGGTACATCGAATTGGTAATTAACTAACTCAACATAATCCTATCATGTCATTTCCTAACTGAAACTGACAAATCTTGGCTTATTTGACATGATAGCTACGAAACCACGCTTTCGTACCGCTTACAGTGTAAATTTTGCACTTTGTGCTATGAAAGTAGTAGTGCTTTCGTAGTGCAAAACTCAATTTTTGAACTAATGACGCTACGAAACTGTGGATTTGTGGCTAATTGCAGAAAATCGACCCAAAACTTACTTAGATGACCCTTAAATGAAAAATGTGAACTTTTAAACTATGGAATGAATAAAAAAAGCTTTTTTGAATTTTGATGGTGAACACTAAACCTCTAAAAATATGACATACCCTTAACCATGCTAAAATGACTTTCAAAACTATTTAGATCATGATCAAAACAGATTTAACATGCCATTTTTTATTTTTTTTTATTTTTATATAGTGATAATAGTGGCTCCACTTGGGATAGTGTGTCCCTATGGTACACTAAGAACCAGTAGTTCCGGTGTTGCTATCCATTTTCTTGACCGAAGTAAACACTTTTGGTAAATTTGTAGTGACAAAAGAATGAATTTTTTTATCATATTCTTGTTCAATTAACAAAAATTCATATTTCATTTCTTATTTTCTGCTAATTTCCAATCCTTTACTTTCCTTTTAATTTTCTTCATCTTAGTAACCCAATATTCTATGCTAAAATAAAAAATTTTATAAGGCAATTCCTGCCAACAGTTCTTAATCGAAGAAGTGAAGGATTCATCTTCCAACTAAGTGTGGTTTTTAATTAAAATGAAAATAATCTTAGTTTATTAAAAATCCATTTGTAGAAAAATCAGTACATGGTTAGAAATACCTTCAGGGATAATCCATGAATGAAATCTTCCCATTTTGTCTACTAGAATATCAATAATCATAAAATGATCAAGTGTTGTGAAACCAGCCCCAAAAAATAGAAGAATAGAGATATCAACGCCTAAAATAAGCCACTTCGAGGGGGAAACCTCCAATACATTACATTAATGAAAAATTATTGGATGATACAAATGAAAAAACTTCCTATCTATATATAGGAGTCCATGGGGCCACAATGTAATCCTAGTCGACCTAACAATAATAATTTAATGGCACAATAATAATAATATGGGGGTTACAGGGGTACAATAATAACAATAAGGGGGTCTAAACTAACATAATAAGGGACTACACTAGTAATATAGGGACCTAACATGCCCCTCTCCTTCAAACAAGTGTTGTCCTCAACGCTTAATTATTTCTTGATGCTTCTGTATAAAATTCTCATCCTCCCATGTGGAATATTCTACAGGAAAGTTCTTCCACTTGCTGAGATAATTTGAAATTGATTTGCATTTGTCGAGTTCTTATTTCGTGATCCATGAACTTTTGATGTGATGCTTGAGAGTTGCTTTACTGATTTGCACCAAAGTTAGGTTATCCTTTGAGAGCTGGAGAACTTCTTGTTGATGCTCGATGTGATCTTCCACTGCTTGAACCTTCGAATTTTCTCTTAAAGATGATGTGATGGATGGTGGATGATATCCATAAAGTGCCATAAATGGGGTCATAGTAGAGCCTTCTGAAGGCTTAATGGGTGTTCACACTACTGCATTCGGCGGAAATTCCGACACTTGGTTCCGACGCTTTTGACCAAATGTCGGAAATTTCCCCAAATTTTTTCCATCCCACCCGAAACCGTTGCTATACCGACGTTTATAGAAAAGTGTCGCAATACAGACACTTAGAAAAGTGTCGCAATTGCGACAATTGGAGGAAGACGTCGCAGTTGCGACACTATGGCCCAACGCGTCGCTATTGCGACGGCTGCCTCTAAACGTCGCAACTGCGAGACAATGTCTAAGTGTCGTAATTGCGACGTTTGGAGGCCTTCGTCGCAATATCAACGCCTTTTTCGACGTCGTTATAACGACACTTATATGCGCTCTAAATAAAAATACGAAACTTTATGCGTGCTACATAAAAATGATTTTATTGTTTCGTATCCGTCGCAATAGCTACATTAACGTTTGATATCACGCGCGCATTCGCCCTGCACTCTTGCAGAACAACATTCGCCCTCAGCTCTTGCAGAATAGCATTTGCCCTCAGTGTTCGCCCTCAGCTCTTGCAGAACAGCATTCGCTCTCAGCTCTTGCAAAATGGTAAGTTCTTACTGCAGGCCCTTCCTCCTATAGTAGGGTTGACTCTATTTGGGTTTTTTTGGTCAATTCCATTGGATTGTGTTAGGCTGTAGGGTTCTCTAGATGTCAAGAATCAAGATTCAATACCCTCTATTATCTTCATCACCCAATACAAGATTTAATTTTTTCCCAAAGAAATGCTTATTAATTTGGCAGCCATTATTTCTCCCTGCTTTAAAAACCCTACATTTAAATGAAAACAAGAATTGCATTTCAACTACAAAAATCTATTAGTGTTCAAATGTACATGTGTGCTACATTAAATTCTGATATCATGCACGCATTCGCCCTCCGATCTTGCAGAACAGCATTCGCCCTCAGCATTCGCCCTCAGCTCTTGCAGAACAGCATTCGCCCTCAGCATTCGCCCTGAGCTCTTACAGAACAGCATTCGCCTTGAGCTCTTGCAGAACAACATTTGCCCTGCATTTGCCCTCAGCTCTTGCAGAACAACATTCACCCTGCATTCGCTCTCAGCTCTTGCAGAATAGCATTCGCCCTCAGCTCTTGCGAAATGGTAAGTTCTTACTACAAGCCCTTCCTCCTATAGTAGGGTTGACTCTATTTGGGTTTTTTTGGTCAATTCCATTAGATTGTGTTAGGATGTAGGGTTCTCTCTAGATGTCAAGAATCAAGATTCAATACCCTCTATTATCTTCATCACCCAATACAAGATTTAATTTTTTCCCAAAGAAATGCTTATTAATTTGGCAGCCATTATTTCTCCCTGCTTTAAAAATCCTACATTTAAATGAAAACAAGCATTGCATTTCAACTACAAAAATCTATTAGTGAATTCAAATGTAAATGTGTGCATCACTTGTGTAGGGTATTCCTTTTCCACTTTCACATTATCCAAGAATGTGTGTAGTATAGTTCATATTTTTTGTGATTTAGATTATCTTGAAAAAGGAAAGGTAAATTATATCCCATGGAAAAAGAAGGTTTTCCCTTTTTACTACTTGAAATGGTACAACAAAGTTTCAGTTCTACCCGAAACTCCTATGAAACAGGAACCAAATAAAGGCCATGTCCTCAATGGACATCATTTGGCTTTGAAAATGGCCATTGCACCGTGTTATTTCTTATATTACATCACGATAGTTTCTTAGGTCATTTCTTGTTTCTTGAGATGAAAAACAACCAAAGAAATTGTGAAGATCCTTTCAAGAAATAAATGACCATTTCTCAATCATATCTCAACTATTTTTTATTTTATTTAGTGGTTGCTTACTTTGAGAGAAATTTGACACTTTTATAAGGAATATAACATAAAAATACAAAATGGGAAGGAATTGATGAGGTAGATGACCCTTAGTTGTTGTCAATTAAGAATTGATAATACACGATGCATGTACTGTACTACAAACTAGATTCCTTCCTGGAGTTAGGACACAAAGTATTGAATCAAAGTTGTAGTTTCTAACTTCTTGTATTGGTTCATCAATCTTGAAATTCAGACATTGCATGTCTTCATTGCTTCATGTTGGAATAATTTGCATCATATCGTACAATAGGAAATTAGGAATTATGATTATTATTACTTTATGGATCTATTAAGTTACTTTTAAGTTTGCATGGTTTAGTGTGAAATTATTCTAGTCCCCAAACACATATAATCAAGGAATTATAACGTGATTTCAAACATTAAATATCAACAAAATCGCTTAAAGGATATTGAAAGGAAAAAGGTGATGGAAGATAGAAAGTGCCTTACTTAAATGCTCTAAGGATTTTTCAATAGTTGCTCCAAAAGCTTCACTTCAAGGCCCTTCAAGATCGTCTCCAACAATGCTATACCATCACCTTCAACAATGTTGCTCCAAAAATGTCCTCAAGGTCTTCACAACAAGTTTACTAGAAGTTTCTCCAACAATATATTCAATAAGGTCTTCATTGTCAACTCGTCTCTTGTTTGGGTTCCTTAATGTGCAATGACATGTTTCCAGGACTGAATTCAATGCAAGGCATATTTGAAACTCTAACTCTGTCTTCCGATGTCTTATTAGAAATTATTTCAGTTTTCATTTTGTGTTTTCAAGTTAGATATTGTTTTCAAGTTTTTACATTTATAATTTTATTGCAATGTGGCAGACTGATCAGAGCAGTGCAGGAACAACCCCGAGACAGGATGATCGCGGAAAGAGGCCAGCTGAAGAACATGTAAAGTGCCAACATTGCTCTATCTTCAGGTATTTTAGTTATTTACATAATTGAAATAATATTAATTTTTTTCAAATATGCAGACACCTAGCCATGGTACGCCCGATGATTCCCTCTTTGAGGAAGAGCTTTCTTCATCCCTATCTCCAGTGTTCTTGTTGCAAAAAAAGGCACGAAATGCAAGGTCGGAATTTAATACTTTGATAGACGCGCCTCAAACACCTGAAACAGAAGAGAAGATAAAACAACTTATGAGCCAGCTAGAAAGATATCAAGTAATAATAAAAAGTCAAAAGGATATTTTTTTTGTTCTGCATGAGATGAATTGTGATAGTTTGATTTTTAATTTTTACATTGACTAAACTAACAAAAAGTTCTTTTGTATGTAGCGTTTTCTGGCACTTGCTAAATCCGGTGTTGGTGGTAGTGGGACACAAGGGCAAGAGATTGCCCAACAACCCTCTCGTACACCTTCTACTCCTTTAGGTGCTAGCCAAGAAACACACCCTGCCCAAGCAGACACCCACCCAACCGCTGAACGTGTTGGCAATGATTAGGCTGATATGGCCAACTACATTATTGCGTTTCCTGGAGCTACACCTGTTAGCTCCACAGGGACCATTAATGGCACGTTGTTGGTGAACGATGAAGGTGTCCCTATAAAGCATGTACAACTCCCAGGTAAATTTTAATATTTTAAATATTTCATGTAATTTATCTAAAACATATTTATCATGATTTTTATTTTTAAATTAATGATAATATCTTCTTCTTCTTCTTCTTCTTCTTCTTTTTTTTTAATTTTTAATTTTTTTAATTTTTTTATTTTTTTTCTGTGTAGGAAACAATGAGTTCTACAGGTATCTAGAGAGCCATTCGTTGGTAATTTTTGGCCCAAACATACGCACAGGGTGGAATTCCCAGAGTTCCAACCTGAAAAAAGAACTTCTAGATTATCTAGAAGCCCTTTTTGGGGTCGGCACATTTGACAGAACAGCGGTGGCTCGGGTAGCCGGAAAATATTTGAAATATACCAGGGACACCTATAGGACGCAACTGAAATTTAACCCTAGATATGAGCGTCCTCTCACAGTTCCAGAGAGTGAGTGGAGAGCACTCATCCATGACGGAAAAGAGAAAAGGGCAAAGAAAGAAGGAAAAATTCCAACTGGACCCGCAAGGTAAATTACAACTTTAATTCAATAGCTTGAATTTTCTCTATGTCTTAAATAAAAGTGTGCTACGTCATATCTGACTTTAATCTTTTAATGCTAGGTTGCCTGACACCTCAAAGGAAACCAAAGCTAGGATTGAAAAAAAAGGCCATCACAAGCTAGGCCAGGGCGGCTACTTGAAATTGGCCGCAAGAATTGTAATTAAGTAGCTAAACATCTTATAATTAATTGTATCGCCTTCCAACGTTTTTGTAATCCTATCAAATATGATTAAAAATACATAGACATATGTAATGTAGGGTGATGACTTCGGAACAGAAATAACAGAGGAAGATAAAAATATCGCTTTCCATTTCGGCTATCAAGCCGTAGTTGAACGTCACATAAGCTTGGGGCAGGTCCCAAGATCCAGAATGCCTGATAAGGTAAAACATTAACCTTTCAATATGTTTGTTTTCATCCATAAATTTAATGTCTAACAACTTTGTTTAAATCAGGGGAGCAACACTACCGACAACGCAAATAACCCAGTTTTAGAGCCAAATGTAGATGATCCTCACGTGCAACCTGATCATTGTAGTAGGGACCAGGCCGACAATGCTACTATCAATGAGGGCCGTGACGGTAATTAATTTCCACTTATAATTTTTTCTAATTATACCTTGATGGTTGTCCTTATAACGTTTTTTTTTTAAATGACAGAGAATGTTTCCCTTGAGGATCTTACCACCAGAGAGGAAGACAGGGCAACAGTCCCAACGGCGACAACTGGTGCACCAGGTAAATAATATCATTGCAATTTTTTTTATTAATATTACCGAACTAGTTCAATGATATTTAAAAACTAACAATTAAAATTTAATATTATCTGTTTTTGTAGGTGATGCCCCGTCACTGGATGAGACCAGACATCGTGACTACGCAACTAGGTCAACGGTGACAACTGGTGCACCAGGTGAATAATCTCATTGCAATTTTTTTTATTAATATTAACGAACTATTTCAATGATATTTAGAAACTGACAATTAAAATTTAATATTATCTGTTTTTGTAGGCGATGCCCCGTCACTGGATGACAGCAGACATCGTGACTACACAACTAGGTCAGCGACGACAACTGGTGCACCAGGTAAATAATCTCATTGCATTTTTTTATTAATATTACCGAACTAGTTCAATGATATTTAAAAACTGATAATTAAAATTAATATTATCTATTTTTGTAGGCGATGCCCCGTCACTGGATGAGACCAGACATCGTGACTACGCAACTAGGTCAGTGGCGACAACTGGTGCACCAGGTAAATAATCTCTTTGCATTTTTTTTTATTAATATTACCGAACTAGTTCAATGATATTTAAAAACTGACAATTAAAATTTAATATCATCTGTTTTTGTAGGCGATGCCTCATCACTGGATGAGACCAGACATCGTGACTACGCAACTAGGTCAGCGGCAACAACTGGTGCACTAGGTAAATAATTTCATTGCAATTTTTTTTATTAATATTACTGAACTAGTTCAATGATATTTAAAAACTGACAATTAAAATTTAATATTATCTGTTTTTGTAGGCGATGCCCCGTCACTGGATGAGACCAAACATCATGACTACCAACTAGGTCAGCAGTGCAGGTCGAAAGGCACGAAACAGGGGCAGAGCATGATGATATTGATGATGTAATTAGGAGCTTTAAAAATAAGAAGAAGAAAAAGAAAATTCGATAATGTAAAATATTGTATTATTATAAAACAAACGTTACCATACTTGGAACGTTTTTTGCGTTATATAAAAAAACTCATTTATCATACTATTTTTATGTCAAGCATTAATTGCAATGTTTCCTTGCGTACTTTTTGTTGAATTGTTTTTTTATTAGTTATTGAATATTTTTTTTTTATGCTCATGAAAGTAAAAAATGAAATATAGATTGGGTATTGGGGAATTGAGAGTGATGTGAGGGGGGGAGGGGCCATAAGAGCTTCCACCTTCATGTGGTTGGCCCTGTTTAGTAGAGAATAATTTATTGGAGCGATTTAATCTTGGAGCAAACCTCCCTTGATCCAGCGTAGCAACAAAAAAGTCACTGTTGACTTAGTTGCTACTCTTTCAGATTGTGGGAGGCTTGTTCCAAGTTCATGCGACTCCAATAAATTGTTCTTGAAACGAAGAGGAGCTTATTCAGGTATGTTTTGAAATTTTCAACATATGTTCTAACATTATCATAAGAATGCATCTAGAGTAAAAAATACTACATCAATTACTTGTATTTATTGTATAGATAATGATGGATTTTGATTGACTTGGCAGTTCAGGTACAAATCCTCTTGCATCATGAGCAATACAACTTGTCAACCAGGGTCATGTCCAGGATATTTTTGCTTGTGTGCTTGACCAGGTTCGTAATGTCACATTTTGTAAGTTCCTTTACAGTTCATAATTCAATATTAAAGTAATGCATAAAGCTTTTCACAACAATAAAAGGAAAGGGTTATGGATGAGTCAAATTTTATTGTTATTGACAGTGTAATGAAATGTATCTCAATGCTATGGTTTTGGCCTTTTTATTGGTTGAATTAGAGGACCCAGTTGAAAATATTGAGGCCAAGTAGGCCGGTTTTCCTTTTTGCTGATGGTTTGGTGTATCTAATTGAATTAGTTGCCTAAGGTATTTTTGGTTGCAAACTCCTTTTCATTTTTCATACAGCATTGGCCTTGTGGAATACATTTGATTGTGTGGTCTTGTTAGATCTACAACATTTGTAGTTGTTTAGTCTTATGGCCGAGGTGCACTTTTATTATGGAAATAGTTGATGCAATATTGTCATTTAATCCTTACTGCAGGGTAGCATGTTGAGAAGTTTTTTATGAAACATTTGGTATTCAAAATGACACTTGATCCTATACAGCATCATGCACTTGACTTCAAAATTCATATTCAAAGTGTGCCAGACAATTCTTGCAAAATTTCAAATATTTATGTTGTTTTAAACCATTATCTTTTTCATGTATTGGATGCTGAAAATGTGAAAAAGACTTTGGTATGAAACCAACTGGTGAATAATTTCCAGCAAAACAACCACTTCCAAGACATGATTTCGAAGTAGAACATATGTACTTATGAAGCATAGAAATATATCCTTGATGCATTGTCAATGTTTGGCTAGGGTTATTTTTGGAGAAAATAACTCCTTATTCCTAGAATAGTGATCTTCAATACAAGTAAATGCCAGAGAAAAGAGATCATCGTGTGACGCAAAAAAACTGAAATTGGACCCCTAAGGAGAGATGGTGTGTCTACAATCGCTCTGTCAGCATTTTCCCTTGGTTTACCCCGTTCTTTTCCTCCAGCCTAAGTCTTAATTTACTTCTTCTTTCTTCTGGTTTATTTATCAAATTCATAGAATTTGATAAATAAATACTATCCACAATGGTTGGACTTTAATTTATATTCCCGACTTTATATTATCTCCAAGCCTTATAACCAATGTTTAACTTTCAACACTTTGTATTTATACTCCACGTTTCTTTTTAAATATTTAACTTGGAATGAACTTTCGGCTCTATATTTCACCACTCAGCCTTACAACAATCACGCTCCAGACTTATGCTAATTATCCGCCAATCGTTTAATTAAACAATTTCATTATACTCCGGCCCCACCTATATATATCAATAACCAATCAAACACTCGTATCGTACCTGGCTATCCTCCGCACACCTTAGTTAACCTCCGGGCAAGTTCAACATGTGACCACCATCCGATGGCCCTTCTCCAAATCAACGACTCTTGGCAATTTCACTCGACTTCCAACGTCGGGCTTTAACGTGCGATGGCGTGGGTTAAACAGTGGTTTTCCGGGGGTCACTTCGCCACGTGCCTTATTCCCTATGGAATCGCTCGCGAATAGGAAATACCACCTACTCCGCAAAAGCGGTGCGAGTCTGGTTCCGCTATCCTTTTGTTTGTTAACTCATGTCCAATCCTCGGGTCAGGTTCCAAAAGCACAAAAATATTGTCTCTTTATTAAGTGGGATTTTTATATTTGAACAGTGTTCACGACCCCGGTTCTCTAAACAGACCTCGCCTTCGGGTGGGGTGAGTTCACAGGGTTATCCAACAATTTACGGGAATTCAAAAACAGAAGAATGGAATTATCAGTACCCAATCACCTCACAGTTAAACAATTCTTCACAATTAGAAGTTCGAGATAATTCAATGGCAACTAAGCTTGGAAATCATTTAACTGGAAACAATTGTTCACACACACAGGTTTATTACAGAAATCCCCTCTCTACTCTCCTCTTCCCTCTCTACTTTTATTCATCCGAGGAATTACAATTTATATACATAACATATGCCTCTTCGGTTCCTCTGAGTGGACCGTTCTATAAATCAAAAGGTCTAATTATAATAATTCAACTAACTGAAACTGTTCGACTCCTACAACTCTAACTAGTCTAAGTAATACAGTCAGCTGAGGTATTGACACCTAGCTGTTACAACTCAAATGTTTTCGAACCCTCCTAGCCACAACATGTGGACAAAGCCTCCTACATTGCTGGCTAGTGCCTAATGCCCCTGCATCATCGTGTGACATAAACCTATTAACAAAAGTGAACAGGGAATGATTATTAATTATGGCATACTAAGTTGTCAGTGATTTTGACTATTTGTCTTTAACATGTAAAAATGTTAAATTCAAAACTTACATCATCATGGTTTGGCATGATGAGCTTGACTAATTGTCCACCATGCTCATAATTTCATTGTTCTATTCATATCTATAAACAACGTTTCAAATAATAATAAAAAAGTTCTATAAGAAAAATCCAGACCTCCATGCTGCTGTTCCTTGTGAGACAAAGTCAAAATTGCATTACACAATCTGACACATAAGAATCTCCTATAGCCCGGTGGTATGTATCCAAACTCTTATAATAGTGTCCTCAAGACTTATGTTGACATTTCCAATGAGATATTTAAGCAACGAAAGATGGAGCCTTCTTCATTTTTGTATATGTAACAATATTTTATTAATATAAAGATTGGTGGTTTTGTCTTTCTGAAAATGAAATGTAAAAATAATTTATTGTGGTCAATTGAAAAGTTTTTTTTTAAAAGCTTTTCATTATGGAAGGGCGACATAGATATATGCCCTTCTAATTGAAATTCGGACTTGCCCTTCAAATTTGATCACTGTGTGGGACCTTAACAAACAATAAAAATATTCCGCCGCGCGTTATATAAAACATATATCAAAACCTTTGTCAAAACTTCAAACGAACCCTTTAGCCGTGGGTATTTCATCACAAATTGATCATTTTACCATGTACCTTCTTCTATAGGAATATTATTCCACTTGATTAGGTACTTCATAATGGTTATATGTCAAAGAGATACATAATGTTTATCTATAACTTTTTATGGTTCAAGAATCAACTTTCATTCTTCATCTAATTTTGGAAGTTCTATTTACATTGGCATATTTTTTCCCAAAACCTTTTTTAGGCAAGATACATGAAAAACCTTATGAATGAAAGGAGAAGGAAAATATAACTTCTATACCACTTGTGCAATCCTATGAATAATTATTTAGGGCCATAACAATTTTCAATTTTTGAGCTAATTCTTTATTCTTCTTTTTATTGAATGAAGATTGCTTATAATGCTATAATCTAAAAAATACCCAATTACCCTCCTCAAATTATCTTTCACTTCAATGTTGTTCCCCTTGTTTTTTTATCATGTTTCATGTCATTTGAAGGTTTTCCATAATAATTTTCAATGTTTCTTTAGTATTTTCCATATGTGACTCTATTTCCTATACTTTGGACTTATCTTGCAAAAAGTATGAGATACTAGGAGTTGGATATCCATAAAGGGCCTTAAATGGGGAAATTTTAGTAGATGTGTGATAGTTAGTATGATAGTATCATATTACCATTCTTCCTTGAGGAACCCACTTCATCCATTAAGATTTATTTTCTAAAGAGTAACATTGTAGATAACCTTAAAAACATTTGTTAACTATTTTTGTTTGACCATTTGATTGTGTTTGATATGTAGACTCATGGCAGCTAGTGTTTCTCCACTCATTTTAAATAATTATTTCCAAAAGTTTCTTGTTACTATTACTTTAGGAAAACCATGAAGACTATGAATTTCTTTCACGGACACTTCTGCCACTTGGCTTGTTGTTTATGTACTTTGAGCTCTACAAAAAAAAATCTACAAAATTTGTCTGTATAAATGACCACAAAAATGTAATACTTACCTTTATATTTCAGTAACCCTGTAATAAAGTCTATTGATATATCTTCTAGTCTTTGAATATGTATGTGGAATGGTTGAAGTAACCCTAGAGATTTTACTATCTCTCTTTATTTATTATGCAAACCTGACCTTCTCTTACAAAATTTTGAATATCTTTCTTCATTCCTTCCAAAAATATATTTTTTGATCCTTTGAGATGTTTTAAGGAACCCTGCATCCTACCATTAGAGAGACATGGGACTCCCTTAATATTTTTTTATTCAAATATGCTTGCGTGCATAAAAATATTCTACATTTGCACCAAAGTATATCTCTCTTTCACTCCCAATGCTCCATAGGGTTCATCCCATCCTTTATAAATTTTAATTTTTGTTTAGTACTATTGTCATTTTTCCATTATGGCAAGCTTCTTCTAGCCACCTAGGAATAGAAAATGTAATTGGATATAAATTTGAGGCCTCTTCTATTTTAGAAAGAGCATCATGTACTAAATTTTCCTTACCCTTTTTGCAGATTATCTCAAAATTAAAACTTTGCATTTTTTCTCCTCATTTTGTTAATCTTCCAATGAAATCCATAGCTTCAAAAAATACTTTATGCTATCATGGTATATCTTGACTTTAAAGTACCTCCCAGTGATATACTATCCCCATTTTTTATTGCATGTAATATTGCTTCCATTTATTTTTCATACGTAGATTTCACCAAATATTTTCTTTGAATTCCTTGCTTTTAAAAGACAATGATATCCCTTATTATGTTAATGTTACGTAAATTCCTTGCCCTAGTGCCTCACACTCTACTATGAATGTTTTACCAAAAGTAGGTGCAACCGATGTTGGTGTAGAAGACATGGCATCCATTAAAAGAGATAATGCCAAAGTAGCCTCATCATTCCATATAAATGATATTTTCTTCAAGAGATATGTGAGTGGACTTGAAATGCATGCATAATTCTTAACAAATGATCAATAATATCATGTAAGTATAAAAAATCTTCTAAGAACCTTGATTTTCTTAGGAATAGGTCATTTTGTAATAGCTTGCATCTTTTGAGGCTCCAAATTCACTCCTTCCTTTAAAACAATATGAACCAAATACTCAAATTCTTATTTCCCAAAAGCACATTTGGATATTTTTACATAAAAATGATTGTTCTCAATAATTTATATAACTTTTCCACATGTTTACTAGTCCCATGATTTATTATAAATATGTGTATTATCAAAGAAAACCAACACAAATTTTATAAGATGGGATCAAACAAAATTGTTCTTAAGTCAAGCCCGCCGGACTTCAAACGACGATAAACCATAATTCAAACCAAATTCGCATTCCAAAATAGCCTGCTGACTTCGGCCAATTTTGTGACTCGAAAACCAAATGAATTCCGCCCTAATATTTTTCGGGTCCAGATTTCCACTGCCCGAGCGGCCCAAAAAAAGATCCGCTCCTATCCCTCTGTGACGAAACCATCGTACATGCTGAAGTCATCAATCAAAACCCACTACCCTTTTGACTTTGTAAATAAAAAAAATTGCGTCTGCATCATTTTCATTGTTCCGTGCGCTAGCCAATCTTTTATGCAACAAAATTCAGAAACCAACTGTTAATGCTTGCTGACCGTTACCTTGCTGAAGAGAATTGAAGCTGAGTATTTCAGGGTTCTTCTGTCATAAGCAACACCTGTTTAAACACGTTTCATTTCCCGTAAACAGGTATTTATTGCAATTCCCCACTAAACTCTGTAAAAAATCCTGGTTTTAGTTTTAATTTTGCACTAAGGTCTGAAAAGAAGTTCAGTTTGGTCTTTTTCGTTCCCAGAACTGTAATTATATTAATATATTCCCAAAACTGGTAATTGTTCATCTTTTCCACAAAAACCCCGAAATTCCATTTCTGAATCCACAAGAACCAGAAATGGAAGTTCCTGTAGCTCTGAATGTCGTGCCCATCAATTCCCCTCACAAGGACTTGGATTATTTGCCTTTAGCCGATATGGATTTTCAAATTAAGGACTTGCGTCTCAGTGAGAATCCTCTTCAAATATTTTGCCGCTGCAGAGACAATTATTTGAATGGTTCTAACATCTTTGGACTTTGGGAACCAAATCTTCCTATGTACCTTCTCCCCTCAGTCCATATTTTTCCTGAGTTAATCCATTATTGCTACGCAAATTATGATCCCAATCAACGAGCAGTTTTATCCCCAAGTCAAAATGTCCTTTTCCCAATAACTGCTCAATCCATAAATGAAATGCTACAATTCCAACCTGGTCAAGCTCTCACTCCCCTATCCATGGCTGAATTACTTGAGAAATCTACTAAGTTATCCCATGAAGAGTTAAACCCCCTATGCCAAACCTTCATGTTACCAGAGCATCAGCCTAAAAACCCTCCCCCTTGTGGTTATGCATTCTTTACTGATGAGGGTAGACTTATTTTAAACATGATATATTCCATAATGGGCTTCAATACTAGTGAGTATGTTGATCAGTTAACCCTAGTATTGTTATCCATTTTTACCCCTGGACAACCTCCTGCTGTCAAGTACGATTTTGCATCTTATATTGCTGACAAAATGCATGATCAGTTCATGAGATTTGAGAATGAGAGAGTATTTAAGTATTCTTTTGTGATACATCATCTCATTATTTACTTTCAGTCAGAAAATTTCCCTTTTTATGTTAATAAACTTGATGCCAAAGGGAATCCTAGGTCAGTCATCTTTTGGTCTGCCATTACTCACAATTCCTCTGATTCTCCTTATTCCTATAATGAGTTTGTTGACCTTTTTTTTCATCCTGCAACTACCTTGTTGACAGGAGTCTCTCTTCCTAGAATTAACAATGAAATCAAGAAAATCCTTTAGCTCTCAAAGCATTACAAGATAGGTGACTGGTACCTATATTAAAAATACATAGAGATCAGGATATATGGATGTGAATTATGCCCATTCAAACTGCGCAAGTATGTCCCAATGAGACTCTTTGCATTAGAATATTTCAAGAAGATGAATAATTCAGATATAATTCATTTTTGCAATGCAAAGAAAAAGGCTCAACTCAGGATCAAGAGCCAATTAGGTCCCTTCATTTGTAACTCTAGGGAAGCTGGAAAGGAAGCCGAAAGGATTTTAGAAGACTATCTCAGACTACAAAAGAGTTTCTATTGGGTGCCTTATGATCCTAACAACTTTATCTATGATAGAAGAATGAAAAATAAACTGTCACCATACATCCATCAAAGAATCCCAGAAATAGAACAATATGCTAATATGGATGAATGGACAGAAGGGAAATTGGTTGAAAAAGATAGTGAGCAGGTCAATGTTGAAAATGTAATGAAAGATCTTGAAAAGGTACTTGACCTAGAATCTTTTGGACAGGTGCAGGGATCTTCTTCAGCCAGGACTTTACAACAAAATTTGCAGGAGATTAGTACAGTAGCAGTAGAATCTAAAGGAAAAGAAAAGGAGTCTGATATACAAATAATTGAAAAATTCATAATGACAGAGCAACCAGAGACTTCTAAAGAACAAGGTCAAGGAAAAATTCCTCCTACTCAGATCAGTGAGCCAGAAATTTCTATTTTACAAACTCCTTTGAATATAGAAAAGGGAAAAAAGAGAGAGGCTGAAACAACTACTCTTATTGGTGGCTCTTCTGAAAAACAAGATGTTAAAAGGCAGAAATTAACTCCCCTTCCAGAAGATGAATCATTTCAGGAAATCCCTGACAGCCAGGGAAGAGAAGACAGTCAGCAAACAGGTACAGGTAGTGAGACATCCACTAATTTTCAAAAACAGGGAATACGGAGGCAACAAAGTGCAGAAATATCTTCTTTCAAACCTCTAGTAAAAACTTCCTGGGACATCAAAAGAACATTCGTCAATAGAAAGGCCAGGAATGATCCACTTAGACTTCAAGTGTACAACCAATTTTTGAAGATGGCTCCGAAAAATCAAGAAATATTGATGTCATCTTATGACATCCAACAGGGTAAGATGTTAATGAGCCATTTGAAGCCCAAGGTGCAGCAGCCTCAGACAGCTGCAGATTACGTTAGGGCTAATTTTGAAGTCTTAGCAAAGGATATCCATCCTTTAGATCAAATTGAGCTACACAAGAAAACAGGTGAGATGATTTATTCTACTCTAACGGATAAATCAATGATGACCCATAAGTTGCAAGATTCTTTGGATAATACTAATACACAATTGCAGCTTGAAAAAGCCTTCTCCCAAGATAAGGATAATAGAATCAAAACTTTAGAGGAAATAATCATTGGTTTGGGTCATAATCCTAAAGATGTGAAAGGTATTGAAGATTTGATCAAGAGAAAAGATGATGATATTGCAGCTCCGAGAAAACAATTAAAGTTACCGGCCTCAAGACATCCACAGAATGCAGAAATCATTAAACAAATTTCTGAGGAAGAACTAATGGATTTGCTCTTAAAATTGAATGAGCAACTTATTGCAACTGAAAAAGAGCTTGAGAATGCATTAAAAGATAAGCAGGAAAATATTCTAGTATCTACAGCAGGAGTAGTGACAGGTAGAACAACAACAGGTCAGCCAGCAGAATTGTCATAGAGCAACACTACAAATTTGAACACTGATGAATTAACAAAGTCAATGGAAGATATGAACATTCAGGGCATAGAGCTTCACAAAACAAAGGAATAATTGGCCATTCTAGAACATAAATATGATCTTTCAAAAATGAGTGTTGCTGATAAAACAAGAGAAGTGAACAAATTAGAAAAGACAGTCAAAGCATTGGAAAAGGATCTCACATTGGAGAAACCTTTAAAAGAAATAAATGAAATTCTTTGGGATAATATCATTCAATCAATAAAGGATGTTTGGTCCTTAATTCAAATAATGGATGAATAGAATAACTTAGTTAAATTGGCTCTAGATGAGATTGAGAGATCAAGACAAGAGTTGGGAAATATGCCAGAAGAGGCCAATGGACTTATACATTTTTTGAATACTCAGAATAAGAATCAACTTGCAGAAATTGGTATTCAGGACAGGACCGGAACAATTCTGGAAATAAAGAGAGTTTTTACTAAAAGAACTTTGGTACAGAATTTAGAACGAAGGTGCTCAGATATGCAAGAAGAAATCATTGCCTTCAGAGAAAGATTGAATATTTTGTTAAATAGAGGATTGCCCAGTCCTATAGTTGCAGAAGATAAGCTAATGGACCTTGATAGTTATGTTGAAAAATTGGACAAATATGTTTATAATCAAGCTAGTTCTTCAACCAGTTCATCAACAGCAGCATTGCCTACAGGGAAAAACCTTCATGACATATTGGAGAATTTATTTTATCTTGAGCATGAAGTAAATCATTTGTTCCCAAATCAGCCTAATTTCTTCAGATATACTGAGGCTGATGAAACACTAAGAAAGTTGCAAAGGACCAGAGTGCCATAAGTTCAATGGTGGGAAGAAATGATGGAACTTTTGTAAAAAATTATCCTTACATAAATTTTTGCCTATTTACCACAGTATATCTGTTGTTTTACTATTCTACATATTGCTATTTCACTTTCTTATAGATGCCTTGGGCATATTTGGATGCTTTCTCAGATTTGTCGATAATCTCCATGTGGATCGTTACTGGGTTTTATATCAAGTCCCTGTATGTGACATGGGGTATTTTTCTATCACTGTCTGGGGTGGGACTTCCACTTTTCTAGATGGATATTTGGGTTCCAATCTTCAGATGTGAAAATGTAATGACTTCATGGAATGTTTTACTTCATATAATATATTCAAAACAACGTTTTTTCTCTTGTGAAAAAAAAATGATTAATGTTTATCACTCTGCCTTCAAAACTAGCGATGCTGGTCTATGTTGCTGGTTTATTGATATGGTCTGATGGTCTTTTTATATTTTGGACATATCACACTCACATGATTAGCGTTTTTCTCTCTTCAAGGATTTTGGGTACTTTAATTTGTATTTGGAACAATGGACGTCGGTACTCTATCTGTTGCTTTACTATTCTACATACTGCTATTTCACTTTCTTATAGATGCCTCGGCCATATTTGGATGCTTTCTCAGATTGTCAATAATCTCCATGTGGACCGTTACTGGGTTTTATATCATGTCCCTGTATGTGACATGGGGTATTTTTCTATCATTGTCTGGGGTGGGACTTCCACGTTTTTGGATGGATATTTGGGTTCCAATCTTTAGATGTGAAAATGTAATGACTTCATGGACTGTTTTACTTCATATAATATGTTCAAAACAACGTTTTTCCTCTTTTAAAGTTTCATTTAAAAAAAAAAAATTGAACCTGTCGTCGCTATACCGACGCCTTATAAGCGTCGGAATTGCGACAAATTAGAAACGTCGGAAGAGTGACGTTCAAAATTTCGGACCACATTTCGTCGTAATTGTGACAGTTTACATACGTCGGAAGAGTGACGTTCAAAACATCGGACCACATTTCGTGGGAAGTGCGACAGTTTACAAAGGTCGGAAGTGCGACGGATTGGGAAACGTCGGAAGAGTGACGCTTGTTTGGAAGCGATGGAAACTGTGTCGATAGTGTGACACTTTTTAGTTGCGTCGGAACTGTGACGGTATGATAAACCACGTTTTTCCCTCCCTCGAACTGTCGCTCTTGCGACGACTGTGTGTCAGAATAGCGACGAATTGGCCGTCGGAATTTCCGCCAAATTTTCTAGTGTCAATTCTCTTTACGGGCATTTTTTAGAACCTTGGAAATCCCATTATCCACTTGTTTAGTCAATTTAATGTCTTAAATTTCTTGCATTAATTATCAACCGAGGTTTGTAAACTGATGAAGTGTGATGCACTGTATGTGCTTAGTTAACCTATTTCTTACTTCGTTGTTTTGTATTTTATGTTGTTTTTGGGGGGTTTTTGTTCTTTGATGTATAATAATGTTTAATCTAAAACTATGAAAATATTTAAATGAATCTAATGATTTAAAAAGGAAGAAAAGGAAGTGTTCCTAGGTTAATCTATTTTTCATAAAAATAAACCAAAAATTGTTGGCTAGTTAGGACCTAATTTGGAAAACAAAGCATCTATCTTATCTTATCATTAGTCATATTCCATGGATTTAATTCTAAAAACTAAGATTGAAATTATAGTGCTTGTCTTTAAGTAAAAGAAGAAAATGAAAATAACTAATGTACTTCTGGCTACTACAGCATTCAATTATGAGGGACCTTTTTGAGATGATGTGTAAGAAACTGTCTGTACTTTAACTTCTAATGTCCTAGAACAGTAAGCAAAGGATGCAAAGGAAAACATCTAATGTATGTTTCGCTACTCCAACATTAAATTATGAAGTGTGATCTTCTTGAGATGGTGTTGAGTAACTAATTATACCTAATGATATAGAAAACCAAGTAAAGTATGCAGAAGGTAACTCAGTAATTGCATTCATAAAACATTTAATCATTCAGTCTTAAAATATGATTAAATCGATCTCCTTGGAATGATATTTAGGAATATTAGTGATGCAACTAAGTGAGGATCTGAAAGAAAAATGTGACAGTATGTAAAACTCACTGTAAGCAACTAATGTATATTTGAATTTTTGCAACATTCAATGTGAAGTATTACCCTCTTGAGATGCTATGTGAGAAGTCAATTATGCCTTAGTTTCTAAATTTCTAGAAAGCAAATAACAATGTGCGAAGTAAATTCAATCACTCTATGAATTAGACATTCAACCATTTAGTTTAGGATCATCATCTTGAAATGGATTTTGAAAACATCCATTGACACAATTAATTGACAATCTTGTTCTAAGAAAATGAATGACAAAATAGTAAGGAAACTAGGCAACTCCGTATTCTTATTTCTTCAATCTTAATTCGATTTTAAAACAGAGTTATCTATCTTCACGAAATATCTTAGAAGAACAAGGTTGCACAATTGTGATTTAATGTTATGCTATTGATAAAAAAATGGAATGAAACGTTAACCTAATTAGAAAACAGATTTGCTAAAAACAGAGTAATTGAAATTGAACTAAAAACAACAAATGAAAAACCTCCTCCAATGCAGGGGCCCTCTGCAACTGATTCAGCTGAACTGCTAGCTGGTTAAGGATGCAGTTAAACAATCATTGGCAACATGAATTTTGTGCTATGATAAAATGAATTCTTGATGCAGAGTATCAGCAAAAATATTAAACTTACCACTTAATGTCTGAACTGACTTCTCGGTCTTTTACAACTGATATTTAAAGGAAAATAACATAATTTTTTATGAGATAAATTTTCTACAGGTGGCTAATTCGAATTATACTTGAAATAGGACTGTTAGACTCTTGATTTACTACGATAGAGCAAATCAAGAGTCCTGCTACTTTCGGATAACGTACTTTGACCACAGATTTGACCATGATCTTAGGCCTGCTTTTCTGTCGATATGGACCAAGTGAATAGGATAGAATGCACGTGGAGATGATTCTAGAAATTCCCATGTGGCCCAATTCTTCATTTGACACCTGCAACCTACCAGACCATGAGAGTAGCTACGGAATCCACAGTTAGCTACAGAATAGGCTGCGTTCTGTAGCTAAATTGAAAAAATTTATTCAAATAGTAAGAACATGAAAATATAATATGGAAATCATTTTAATGAATTTCTTAAGATAAAACCTAACATTTATCATTGATTAGGGTCTGTGATCTTATGAGAAAATGAGGGAAAGAGGTGAGAAAAACTATCAAAGAGAGAGTAGTTCTGAGGTTCAACACCACTACTTTCCCATTTCTCTAAGTAGGGACAAGTGGAATAGGACACACATCAAGAATATTTTCCTCTTGAATCATCTGCCTGAAATCCTGAGCTAAAGGTTAAATAAAAGCCTGAAAACCCTAAATTGATTTAGAATAGGTTGTGAAATTTAGATTCCTAGCTAAAATAAGAGACTAGTTCTGATGAAAACCACTATCATCAATATGTTTTGAAAACTCATGCTTGTCATCATCAGGCCCATACAAATTTACAAATTTTATAGTATAATCCAAACCTATAAAATAACCTTCTAAAATAAATACCAACCCTTTAAAATAATGGTTTAAATTCGACAACCCTCGGGCCCCACATAGCCAATAGGCCCTTAGAGATTCCCAAAGCATGTACAAAACAAACACTCCATCTAGGAATTTTTTTAACGAAAACTTCTCGAGCTCTTTATCTATTCATCATTGTTTCCTAGATTAAAATAATTGAATGCCTATTTAAATCCACTAATCTGTTTAGGTTATATGTCTTGGAAGTTCCCCCTCCTCCCTTTACATTTAAAGACATCAAAATCATGGATCACCTTATTGAGAGGGCTTCTCTTCTCTAACTTCCCTAGGTTTAATAGAAACTTTAAAAACTTAAATATACCAC
The DNA here is from genome assembly GCA_034641835.2 of Pinus albicaulis. Taxonomy (NCBI): domain Eukaryota; kingdom Viridiplantae; phylum Streptophyta; class Pinopsida; order Pinales; family Pinaceae; genus Pinus; species Pinus albicaulis. The sequence goes on along the minus strand of CM076579.1, from coordinate 54,830,893 downwards.
ATTGAATAACTACTTCTCAATATATTTATTTTTTATTTTGTTTCCTCTCCTTAACAATGACATTTGGAAAAGGATTAAAAATATTTTAATTTTCCATTTCCTTGAAACCCGATGTAGTATAAAAATTTAGAGGAGTTAAATTTAAAATTTCCTTATAACAAGGGACAAGGGATTTGGTCACAGCAACAGATGAGTCCACCAAGTATTTCCATAATGAAGAGTCCTAAATATTTTTACAGATAGAGGTCGAAAAAGACTTAGGATTTAGATGTTTGATCCCTAACTTATAAGTAGGGGGTTTATCAAATGTACTTACAAGTGAATTTGTAGACCTAGCCTTTGAGTTTTTGTGAAACTAGAATTAAAAAGGGTAGTATTAGGAGATGTAAATTTCCTCAACGTAGGATTTGTAAAACAAGAAAAAACCATAGATTTATTAACAACCCCAATATCTACATGACTATTTGACAAAGGAGGAAAATACTTTAGGATTAAACAAATAACTTCATGGCTCTCTTTAGAAGACTTTAAAATAGAATTTTTCAAATTCTTATTTCTTATAGAATTCAAAAGATAATTTTGTTCAATGCATCCAATATTAAAATATCTTATGGAGTAAGATATTGAATAAAAAAAATGATAAATATTTTAGCTACCTTAAATATTTTCAAATAAAGTTCTACCAACACTAGATTGTGGAAGGTTGATGACCTCATCTCGAACCTTTGAATTAGAATCATCCACCACATGAGAAAGAGTTAGCTATGGAATTAGATCCACCACAATGGTAAGACCCACTTCCAAGACCAAAGGCACATAAACCATATTAGGGTTTTACTTTAATCTCATATTCTAATCCTCAAATGGTCCCAAAACAAAAAATTCAGTTGCAAAAAGGAAAACCTATTTAGAAACTATCATCCTCAAGACCGTAATGGTGATATACATGTTCTTCAAAACAATACCTCTTTCAAATCTACCATAGAAATTCTATTGTAGAATCAACTAGTACCAAAAACCTAATAGGGCTCTCTAGACTCTTTAACCTTAAACTCATATGCTCCTCCAAATTAACTAGGCTGGAAGGATTACGAGAAAGAGAAAACCATATTAGGGTTTCCCCCATCCTTGACCTAACTAAGCTCCAAACCTTCTTTCAAATTATTTTTCATTGTGACACAACTTTCCCCACACATATTTTTATATTGATCTTGTGTAATATGCCCCTCCCACATTTACCCGCTTTTACAAGGCCTTCAGGTAAATGGGAAGTGGAGTGCCACTATGACATGACCCAACCTCCTAGCTCTAGTTAAGGAAGTGGGGCCTACAACTGAGACTTACTGACCTCCCTCAGGAAACACATATCACTCAGAGGTTAAAAAACTAGCCTAGGTGACCTATCCTTGAGTTGGAACAATTTCTCTGACCTAAACCCTCAAGCACACCCACAAAAAGGCATGCATGTGATTATGAGGCTGTAACCACACTCACATTCCTAGCTGTGAGCAGTTATGACACAAATTCCTTAATTCAGTGCCTATGGTCTCATGATTAGGGCCACTTTTCTAGGCTAGCCTCCATACCACTACCCAAAACTTGTTGTAAATTTCCAGAATAACATTTAACATGATAGAAAAGCTAATCATTCAAACTTGAATTAGAAACTTGACCTAGAATCCTTAGAACAACTAGACATTTCGTGAAATAGATGGTAATCATGTAACTTATAGGTCGTGAATGCATATCTTAGTGTAAATATTTGTATGTTAGTTGGAAATTACCGAGAAGGTCTAATTCCCTCTAAAGTAGTTGCATCAACACTTGTTAGCCCATGCATTCATCAACCATTCATTAAATTATCAAAGCATAACAGAGCCATATCTAGAGAACATATTAGATCAAGATTATAACCAACATATAATAAGAACATTAACCATGACTGAAAAACCATCAAATAAATATAATAACATGTACATATTCTCATAAATCACAATAGAAAATAGCTCTTATTAACACATGAAAAATCCAAAAAAGTCAGGGACTTCCACGTACCACTCGACCATAGATTGAGCTTAACCAAATTATTTTTTTTCATCCTGTTGTACATATATACCTCTGCATGTAAATTATTTCCCTTCTGCCTCATTCAAATCCATTTCTAACCTCTGCCATAGCCTAAAGTCTCATGATCCCGCTTGATATTACCATCTCCGCCCGAAAATCTGCTTCACAATAGTTAAAAATCCAAATTTAAATAATCGGGCCGAGTCCCCAAAGAGCTTGACGTCCTTCCGCTTCAAATTCCATATGACCCGAGTCTGGAAACCATAATTCAAAGCAAGAAGGGGCCTATTGTCTTAACGATCGGACACAATGCTGGCCGTCCGATCTGGCTCAAATCAATGGCGTGGAAATCAGCTTATACGAAGGGCCCGCGCGCATCAGATCGTCGGTATTTCATGGCCCACCATTTTATTGTCCCCTGATGCAAGCGCAACCATTGATCTTGTTCCGAGATCAAACGGTCCTAGGTCAATCTCAGTCCTGCCCTCAATCGCGATCGGAACTTCTAAAATGTACCACCCCAGTCTCCCCGCCCCATCTTCCGATTGCGATCTCCGATTCGGGTCCCACTCCCTGCGGTTGTGTCATCATAATGCATCAGTGTACACCGTGTTTCTCCTCCACCATCCACATGTTCTGGTGACGTGTTATATTTTATGAACCTTTGACCCTTTCAGTCATTGTCGCTCCATTGTGTTCTGCATCGTCACCCTCTATTTCTCCATTATATTCATGTGTTTCCTGTCACCCTGCATCTTCTCAATATCTTGCCTAGTCTGTATTACCGATTCCATGGCCACTATCGTATCCCCACTCCCTGTCACCGAGTCAATTTTCTTTAATGTTTTGCAGGTTTTGCAGGTTTTAAAATGACTTAGTTGGCGCTTTAACTTTCCGCCTCCGCTGCTGAGATCTGAAGGACATATTTTAACTGGCGAAATTAAGGAAAGAAGCCGAGGGTAGGTGGGAGAGGTGACCGCCATTAAAGAAAACGTAGATATGGATTCTAAGAACTCTCCAGATGCGTCCGCCCCACATTAAATATCCAGGACTCAAATCCAAAGCCAAGGGCCGAGAGTACAGTACTGAAATACAGATTGTTTCAAATCTCTTACGGCAGCAGATTTTCCTCAGCCACGGGCAGCACATTGTATATATTTTATTATTTCTGTCTTGTATATAAGGAGATTTTATCTCCCAGCATTTATTTCTTTAGACGGATTGTTAGTTGTATTCATTTATAGTCAGTCATTCATAAGAGAAGGCGCGAATGTTTTCTGCCATGTTGGTTCAAACTGAGTCATTAATTGTACCTCATCTTCCTCCTCCTCCAGAAGTTTCCGTCTTCTCTATAAATACTCAGAAATAAGACATTTCAGGGGTTCCAGATTTCTGTCAGCAGACTGTGCAGCGAGAAGGCTTCTGTATACATTTTGTAACATTTCTGTACGAAGCTTCAGAGCCCGTAGGGTCTCAGTGAGGAGGGGTTATAACTGTATTGAGGATTCTGGTCTTTGATATCTCACAGTATGTAATTTCTCTCATGTGTTAATACAATATCTCTTTTCATACTATTTATCTTCTTGTATCATGTTCTAGAATGCGAGTGGCTCACTAGTTTGCAGTAAGGATTCATCTTAAGTGGTGCCCTTTCTGGAATTAGTCAAGCGCTTTAAATAGGCCTAGTCATGATATACTGTTCCATGCTCACTCTTTTCATACTTTCTACTATATTAGTTGCTTGAGGAGGGTGCTTTTAAAACGCCATTGTCATATAAGGATTCGTAAATTGGTGCGCCCTTATATGGTTCTGTTGTGTATCTAGGTATCAGTCTCATGTCAGCTAATATCTCCTTATGTTTCCTCACTGCACTCTCTTCCTGATATCTGATTTCTGTGATATATTATTTGAATCGGCCCTCTTTACAGTAAGCGGTCTCTTAACTGTCTGATGCTTTCATGCTGAAGTTCTACATTGTGTCCCTACATTATTATTATCTTTGTATCAGCTTCTGAGAGAGATTGGTCCCATTCAAATCTGATTTCCTTGTTTAGAACAAGAGATAGTAAGCGAGTTCTTGGACTGACAACCCAAACTAAAAGGGCTCCTTGCTATATTAAGATGTCCTAGGCACTGGTCTATAGCAACTCTAGGCTGTCTCTAGGAGGGTGACAAAATCATCCACAACACATCCCATCACCCACATGCCATATTCCAAGCATGAATGTGGGATCTCATGGGATAAACAAAAACATAAATAACTAAGGGAATCCATAAGTTAAACCACTTCCACCCTAAAACTACCGTGTCTCTCCAAAACTGGTCAAGAGATCACAAAACCAAAACAAGCTTGGCTGCCTCAAAATTCCTTCACCATACCTTAAGGAATTTTCCTATCTCTACCCACATGTCAAGGGCTTCCCGGAGAAAACCATCTCCACCCCCAACCCTTCGGAATTTCATTGAGACCATCTTTCTCGGTTCCAAAACCTTCTAACAATCCAAAGCTCAACGAATAAATAAATCCCATCACACCATGGCTATCCAGGAAATGACAAGGCAATGATAAAAAAATAGTTAAACTTGAAAAAACCCATGCCAATGACAAAAAATGAACCAAATACGCAAGTGCATGAACCATGCATTCAAAAATCAGATAGGAAATCACACATGCAACCTATTACCTACAAAATATTCCTGCTAAAGGTGTTGATTCAACCTTCTCCTTTCTTTCCTTGCTTGTCCTTTTCTTTCCTTTTTAACTTGCTTGATTTATTTTCTTGGTGCTCTCTCTCTCTCTCTCTAACTTGACCTAAGCTAAAACTGAAAAAATCTCAACCAAAAAATCTCAACAGAAAAAATCTCAACCAGTAAAAGGCCAAGTGACCAAAGCTGTGAACTATTTCTCAGAAGCCTTTTTATTATTTGTCTCTTTTTTCAACATTTTTCCTCTAATTTCCCTCTCATGCCAATCTATGTCTTTTCACCTTCATTTTCTCCTATTTTCCTTTACTTATCATATATAAATTCCAATTAATTCCTCTTTTCCTTTTCCAATGCCTTTTCCCGTTTCCATAGCCATAAATAAATCGAAAGTGGTGTCCACCATAGTGCTTTTCCCAACATTAATTTTGGAATACATGTCCTATGACCTTGGCCTTGTTTCTCCTTTATTTTCATTTATTACATGAAACATTAACCTGGGGTCCTTACAAACCCCTCCCCCTTAGGGGAGCACCTTCCTCTATGTTCTATGACACCTATGACCAACAAATTGCTGAAAACAAAACATACTACCTAAGGAGCTTTATAACATAGATCGATGCAATATTTACAATGAACAACTACTGCAAACCATGACCAACATGGAAAACGTGACAATCATACCACTTACTGGAGCTTTATAACACAAATCATTGTAGTATCTATAACCATACACATATGTACATACGTATAACAAAAATTATTTTCTTGACCCATAAAATAATGAAGGATACAAATCCCACATCTAATTTTCCATTTCCCATGTATCTTCATTGGGCCCAAAGTGTCTCCACTGCAGTTTAAGTTTCTTGATTTCTCAATTCTAGAGCATGATTTGTTTCCATTGCAATATGCATTGTGGTTTTGGCTGGAATTCTCCCTCTTGTTCCACCTATAATATAGACCAATCAATCAAATTATTAACATCCTGGACACATCTCTTAAATAGTGAAACATGGAAATAATCATGGATTTTCACGGTCGTAGGTAGAACCATTTTTTAGGCCACTAGTCCAATCTTCTAAAGGATCTCGAAAGGTATGTAATACTGAGGTTCCATCTTGACACATGATCCAATCCTCATGTAGCTTGAGCAGGGGATAAAAAATATGCTTAAAACTAAAAGTGTTCAAATGATCCTAAAACCAATGCCAAATCGTAGATATCATTATTATGATTCCAATGATGCTTGAATCACCTTAATCTGATATTGTATGAGAAATTTATCACGTTATGAAGTTTTTGGAAAACAACTAAAAATTCAACTTGCAGGGTTGATTAGGTAGCTGTCTGGGAAGACCATATGATAATGTGGTATTGGTGTGAGTAAGTGACCATGCAGTATATTTGTCAGAGAACCAATCAGAATGGGACAAGTGGTGAATTTCGATTGGTTTTGGTGTTTGTGGTCCAACCACAGGCCACCACGTGGCCCAATGAAATTTTTCCACATGGCCCTATGGGAGAACACCACATGGATTTGTTTTATGGACTAAAATTTGTTATGTACTGATCAATCTCCATGGGATTAAACCTCATCACGTCCGACAACATAACCAACCACTATACTTCCACATCATTTTGTTTCTTCTATATAATGTGCCAACGATTATTGATAACGTATTACAATTTAGTAGTTTGGGGTGGGGGGGGGGGGGGGGGGGTGGGTCAGGCTGTAAACCTCACCCGACTGACCTAGCCATGGTCATATTATAACACATAACCATGGTGTAAAGGCGGATGGGTGGGAACGTGTCCCTATCCCCAGGTCCTATGGTCACAATGTAACGAACGACGAAACGAGCGAGAGGGGCAAGGGACGTGGCACCCTATGTGTGCCCCAACCGACCTCCATATTAACATATCACACAACCAGGAACAAGGTCAGTGGAGTGCGTGGCATCTATCCTACACCCCCAATTGTGTTATATGCCACATAATCAACCCATAGGCTTATTTTAAGGGTGTGGGTGTCAATTTAATGATCTTACAATTTACACCTTTAACGACAAATTTATTGCCAAACCCATGCAAGTTTGTCTCCTTGCTTATCCACCAAAGGAAGAATTTGTTGTCAGTTTCGACAAAGGGTCAATTTTGCAAGATAATTAGCAACGAAATGAAGAAGGAGGCCTAAATTAGCCATTTTTCTACCTTCTTGAGCTCAAGAAGAGCCTACAAAGGGGTTTTTGGGTGTTCTAGAGACATTTCCAGTGTTATTTTAATGATTTGAGCATTGTATGTTGTTTTAATTTTATATTTGAGTAGATAATTTAAAAGGAAAATATTTCAAGTTTGACCCAAAGATGTATCCCAGGGGGGTGAAATTCATCATCAAATTGATGTTTTTTAATGCTGCATGTTGTCTATTTTCCACTATTAAAATTTTCAAAACTTAAGTAAGTTTACTACGTTTATGTGCTTTTTCAATTTCGATCCATTCCCCATAAGACATAAACTAGCTTGAAAAATCTTACAAGAAAACTTCATTTTCAATTTCAGATCATTTTGGTATCAAAGCATGGTTGTTTTGAAGGTTTGACAGTCTTTTCAAGTGTTTTATTGAATGATTACAAGGTCAAAATTGAGAAGAGGAGAAGGAGTTCTTGAAGAACCAAACCCTAAAATTGGTTCAAGGAGGTCACAATCTCCATAAAGTCCACCAGTCATGGCACATGAAGAAGGATGGGAGCTGATGGGATGAGATATCTTTTATAAATAATTTCGATGATATGTATGAGATGGTAAAAGTGTTGTACAATGAAAGGAAAACAAGGTTGCAAGGAGAAAGTTCAAACCATCCAAAAGGTAATGGTGGTGATGGAAGCAAACCCCCACCTCCACCTTCTCCTTCGCCTGAATCTAAACCTCCATCCTCACCTCCTCCTTCACCTCCTTCACCTCATATAATTACTCCTCCTCCATCTCCAAAGGGACATGCTAAGTCTCCTTTAATTAAGCTTGATGTCAAGTTTGAGTTTCCTGTATATAATGGGGAACTAAATGCTAAAACTTTATATAATTGGGTTCATCAGATTGAAGTATATTGCATGATTCAAAATATGGGTGATTATGTTACAAAGATATAACTTTCTTCTCTTCATTTGGAAGGTACATCCCTCATCTGGTGGGAGGCCAAAACACAAGAATATTTGAAGAAAAGTGGTAAAATTGTTTCTTGTTTGAATGCTTTTATAGCTACATTAAGAAGGAAATTTTATCAATTAGCTTACATGCAAAAATAAATTATGGACTGGAAATTTTTTATACAAGCTAAAGGTTAGAGTGTCCAAAGTTACACATAAGAATTTAAAAGAATAGCTTTAATCTTCGGTGTTGATTTGTCTTCACAAGATAATCTCCTAAAATACATAGGTGGATTACATAGTTATTTGAGACATACTATACTTATGTTTAATCCCACCAATCTAGATGAAGTATGTGTTTAGGAAACTCATTTAGAATCAAGAGTAAAAAATGTTGCTCAAGAAACTAGCAAGAAACCTTTCAAATTTGGAGACAAAGGAAAGTGGAAGATTAAAGGCAAAGGAAAAAAGAATGTTACAGTAAAGAAAGGGGGAGAGAAAATTACCTTGTAAACATTGTTCAAAAAATGCCATGATGAAGACAAATGTTGGAAGTTACATCCAAAAATGAGACCAAACAAGTTCAATAACAAAGGGAAACAAAAGACTATTGCTACATCTCAACAATATCTAGGATCTTATTCAGGTGATGAAACTAAAATCACAGCCATGGAATAAAAGGTAAAGATTCTAATGCAAGTACTAGTTCTCTTAGTAAGCTTATTGAATATCAAAATGATAAAGAAAGAAGTGATCTTCTTCATATCAGGGTCATTATAAAACATAAAACAGTTGATACATTGTTTGGTAGTGGATCCCAAGTCAATATTATTTCTGAAGCAATTGTTAAGAAACTTAATTTAGAAACTACACGTCATACTAATCCTTAATCTTTGGTTTGGTATGTGATGATGCCAAATTACAAGTCACAATAAAGTGTAAACTCAAATTCTGCATCACTGCTAAATTTTATAGATGAGGTAGAGCTTGATGTTGTACCACTTGATATTTTCGAAATTATTTTAGGAAGTCCATACTTGTATGGCTAAAAAGCCATATTCTATCATCATGGAAAAAAAATATCATATTTTTCAATATGGAGTGGAGTAATGATTGTTAGAGCATATCACAGGAAGATGAACTTATCTCTTGTTAGTGTTGGTCAGATGAAAAGGCTTGTAAATTCTAGTAAGAATTTTGTGTTGTTGATGATTAAAGCTAAAGATAATGTTGAATCTGAAGCTTTCACATAATGTGATTATAAACTCAAGCATGAATTGGTTGAAGTTGTTAACACTTATGACAAGATGTTTTAGGAACATGAAGGGTTGCCTCCTAAAAGAGGAATCCAACATGAGATTCACTTGCAACATGATGCTTGACTTCCAAATATTGGCATGTATAAAATTTCAATTTTGGAGAATGCAGAAATCAAGAAGAAAATTCAAGAGTTTCTTGGAAAAGGGGTCATCAATCCTAGCACATCTCTTTGTGGGTCTCCTTTTGTCTTGGTTACAAAGAAATATGGTACATGGTGCATGTGTGTGGATATTCGAGCTTTGAACAAGATGACAATATTTTAGTGGGGAGACAAGCAATAGAAAGCCTTCGACACTTTGAAAAAGAAAATCAGTACAAAACCAATTCTATCACTTCCATATATTAAGTAGCCATTTGAGATTCAAACTAATGTAGGAAATTGTGATATGGGAGAAGTTTTGATGCAACATGGTAAGCCAATTTGTTATCATTTGAAACTTTTACCAATGCAGTAATTAACTATCCAACTTATGGTAAATATTTGTAGTCTTTGGTACAAAGCATGAAGAAATGGAAGCATTATTTGGTGGGAAAATAAATTATTGTACATACTGAACATCAACCTTTGAAATATTTACAATCGCAACCCAAGCTACAACAAACTAGACATTTCAAGTGCATGATATTCCTACAAGAATTCCATTTGGTAATCAGGTACAAGAAAGCTATATCCAACAAATCTGAAGATATGTTATCAAGGCATATTTTTAATACATATGTTATTATTAAGCATAAATCAATCATGCATGGAATTTATATTGAACAATATGCTTAAGATGAATATTTTAAAGATTTTTATGGAACTTTGAGTCAAGGAATCATGTTGAGAGTTGGATTATCATGTTCATAACAAGTTTTTGTATCGTCTTGCTGAGTGTGTTCCACGGGGTGAAAGAGTCAATGTATTAAGGGAAATCCACACTTCTATTATTGTTGGTCACTTTGGTGTAGGAAAAACAGTTTCTCAAATTCATAGGTATTGTTATTCGCTTTGCATGAATGAGAATCTTTCAATATATGTAAAGGGATGTCCCATGTGTGCTACTAGTAAGCTTAATAATAGGAAATTCGATTTTTACACTCCACTTCCTATTCCTTCTCATCCCTAGGAAAGAATTTATATGGATTTTTTTAGGGGAATACCAATGTATAGGAAAGGTCATAATTATCTATATTTTTTTGTGGAATATTCCAGCAAAATGTGTGTGTTGATGCCATGTAAGAAATAGGTTACATCTAAACAAATCGCAAAAATGTTCTTCCAAAAGGTATGGGTTCACTTTGGACTACCCACTTCTATTATTTATTATCGATATTATCAATTTGCAGGGAATTTTTGGTCAATTTTATGGGAACTCATGGTGATGGGTCCCACCAATTGGTATATTTTTAGGTCCATTATGCTTTCCTCCAACCCTTCAAATATTTTTTTCTCAAAATTATTTTCATTTTTAGCCATAGTATGCTTAGTAGGGAGATTAAAGGGTGATTTTCATATTTCATATCATAATTTGATTAATATGTAGGAAAAAGAAGCATTTTTGGAGATATTTAATATGCAGGGTATTGTTGGAGGCATCTAGAGAGAATCTAGGAGGCTCGTCTGGTACATTAATTCTACTACTCGATTTGAGAGCAAAGATTCCTCACCAACAACTCGAATTCCACTAGCAAAAAAGGAACTAAAGTCCATGTGAAGATCCAAGGGAATTAGATCCACCAATTTTGATATTTTGGAGGGAAGCAATCGTCCTCCCAAGGGAGATGCCACTTAACCACTTTTTGTAAAATAAAAAGCCTAAGGGCTCATTAGGATTTGAAATTTTGTTTGAGATAGGAATATCTATTGAGAGACAAGAGATTTCTTGGGTGTGTGTTATATTCATTCTGTGACAAGAGGAATATTTTTTGTACCCTATATTATGTGGGCAGACCTGCTTATGGTTTTGTTCATGGGTTTTCATAGGTTTTGGGCATGATGGTTTTCTTCCCATGGTATTTTGTAGATCCAGTCAAGGGAACTACGATTATGTTACAATCTAGGGTTAATGGATTGGGGTTTATGAATGCTTCAACATGTATATATATATGTGTGTGTGTGTTGTAAATTTGAAAGGAATATAATGAAAAATCAAGCTGGGAGTCCCAGTTTTGGGATCCTGGGGAAAATATCTATGTATATATGTTTTATGTTTTATGCTAGAATCACTATTGTTTATTTTCTATTTTAAGAGTTCATTTGCAGATAATTTTTGTAGAGGGTTAAAACCTACAATATTGACACTATTATATTCATTTTTGATATGATGTATGTGACTTGTATTTTTTGTTAATGGAAAGCTTATTGTTAGCCTACATCTAAGTTAACTTTGGAGGGATAAAACCCTTGGGTTTGGGACCAACCCAGATGCTTTAGTCCCTCTCCTCTATTATTTTCCTGTTTCTGTTCAAGTCATTTTACTGCTTTTCTTTCTTAAGTAGATATTATATTACATGAATTGTAGTTGCAATTGTGGTCATCACCTCTCTTGTGGGAAGTATGGTTGAAGGGTCTACAACAACAAGACAAAAATATGTGTTTATGATTTCTTGGAAATTACTTAGTTTTGGAATGAAATTCATTTGCATGCTTGGTTTTTGTAACTTATAGGTTAACGGAATTGATTTTGAAATTAGATTAGATGTAGGTTGTAAGATAGAGTAAATATGGAAGAAATAAAAGTGAACTCATATTTTCCACCATGATTTATATTGCTACAACATTGATCAATAGATGCATGTTATGATTATTGGTATGCAAGGGCTACCAAGTGAATTGCAGGGGCTTTCACACTCATCCACATCCACTTATGCATCTCCACCCTGCTCCTAGACATCTCATACTGATCTCAAGCTTTGTCACTGAGATCACCCTTTTAGGGCCAATGAAGGACATCGTGGGCATGCAATTTTGTGCAAGATAGGCCTCTGAGGGTTGCAAGGCTTTGAAAAAGGCCTCCCATATCCTTCATTCACCTTCATACACCTTCCGCGACCTCTAGGACACCATCCTTGCCCTCAAAAATGTTCTTGGATCCACTCTTGTAGCAAAATAGGGCACTCCTGTAGCAAAACAGGGCTTCCTGTAGCATTAGGGGAGTTTTGAGGTCTAAAATGGGCCTCCTAAGGAAATTATAAAATAATAGTAGACATAATAAAATAATATTAGATTACATCATCAAATTTTATAGGGAAAAAAGAAAAAACTACTTTTTCAACTCGTATTTTCAACTTATCTCCCTATGGGTTTACTCAAATTTTCAACGAGAACAATCGTTGGTTGAAAAATTTGAATCCTCATCCAAGGAGTACCCATGTTGCATACTTTTGATGGACCGTGCTACACGAAAAATTATAAATACATGATAAATGTGATTGTAATAATTTTTTTTCATGTATTTCTCATTTTTCATATAGTAGGGTCCATCAAAAGTATGCAGCATGAGTACTCATTCGATGGGGAATTAAATTTGGCATCCAACAAGTACCCCCCCTATAAATTTGAATAAAACCTTAGGGGATAAGTTGAGAAGACAAGTTGAAAAATTAGTTTTATTATTTTATTATTTTTTAATCTTTTTACCTTTTTACCCTAAAAATGGTGAATCATCCCCCATGGTTGAAATCATCATCTTTAATCCTATTGGTTCTTATGAAATTTATTTTGGTTGTACATTTTTCTTAGGAGGCCCATTTTAGACCTCAAAATTTCTCTAATGCACCGTGTAGCAATCCTATAGCACTACCTAAAATCGACCTGATTCTGCCTAGGACTTGACTCTTGAATTTTGATGTTGAATAATGGCCCTACTCTTTGATTTAATTATCAAGGAGACTCAAAGACCACTCCAACCCTATCCTTCCTCCACTGCAAACACGAAACCACAAGTATATTAGACTCAATTTTTTGAATTTCATAGTTATGTATTGTGGGTTGAATTCCTTTTCCTCAAGCAATTTACAATTATATTAATGGTTCATCCAAGTATAACTTTCAATTTATTAGTGTGCAAATAGAGTAGCACAATTTATTTTTGCAACTAGTATATTTTATTACTTTCATGCAACTGAAACTAGTATTTACATTTAATGAATGGTTTTTTCATTTCTGCAGTTAGAATCATGTTCATTCCCTTGCAACCATGATATGATTTCACAAATATTATATTTGTAGTTAGTTGGAGGAGTGGTCTTTGTATGCCTTGATATGATCTAATGAATGATGGTGACATGAGTATAACTTAACCTACTATGCATATAACACTGTCACCTATAAGTTTGTACGAACCCCAAGTTGATAATTTAAGTTGAGAAGCCTTGGGAGTTGAAGCATCCTTGATGCTATATCAAGGCCCATCACATGGACACGAAGTTGAAGAAGAGCACCACATTTCATCCACAAACCAACAACCAAAAACAAGCAATGAAAATAACAGTATTACCTCTCCTTCGAGGATAATGTGGTAATCATCCTAAACTTCTGGATGATAATTTTCATTACATCCAGCATGCCTACAATCGTGTTGAGCCTTTCATCTACAAAAGTATCTCTATTTGAATCTTGTTTGGGATATTTTCCAAAGTATCCTTTGGATTTCATATTTGCTAAAGATATTGCAATATATGGACAAAGTGATGTGTACAAAGCCAAGAATTTCATTGAACAAATTGAGCTAGTGCATGAAAGTGTACAAGAAAAGGTAGAAAAAACAAATCAAAGTACAAAGAAAGACATGAAAAGCACCAGGTTGATCATGATTTCAAAGTGGCAGATCAAGTTTGGCCGAAGGTAAAAATATAAAGCCAATAAGATATAGTCCTTTCAATATCTTGGAGAATATTGGTAACAATGCTTTTTTATTAGATTTTACACATTACATACAAATTTATTCTATTGTGAATGTGGAAAACTTGAGATTGTATGAGCCTCCAATGATTGATGATCATGAAGAAAATGTTCAAATTCCATCTATAGAATATTTTTCTCCTTAAAATTTAAATGAGTTGTAGGAAGACTCAATTCATGACAGGGTGATAAGGACTTCACACAAAGGCAATGTGGAGTATCTTCAAGAGGGTTTCAAATGTAAAAATACAAATAAGGCATGGTGGATTGAGATCGAGAAAGTGAGGGAGTTGTACCCTCACTTATTTTCTGTGTAAAAAAAAGACACCTTGTTGGTCCAAAAGTTTCTAGTGGGGAGGAATGTTCCAAGGGATGAAAAATATGCTCAAAAACCAAATTGTTCAAATTCTTCCAAATTTGGTGCCAAATCATAGATCTCTTTGTTCTAATTTCAACGATGCTTCAATCGCCTCAATTTGACAATGTATGAGAAATTTATCACATTCTGAAGTGTTTGAAAAACAACTAAAAAATCCACTTGTAGGGTTGACTAGGTAGCTAACTATGCAGAATGTACGATGATGTGGTGCTGATGTTAGTAGGTGAATGTGCAGTATGGTTGTTAGAGGACCAATCAGAATAGGAAAAGTGGTTAGGTTATATTGTTTGTAGTCTTTGTGGTTGGGCTAACCACAGGCCACCATGTGGCCCAATGAAAGGATCCCACATGGCCCTATGGGAGGCCATCCCATGGCTCTATTTTATGGAAATTTTTTTTTGATGGACCGACCAAGCTTAGCGAGGTTCAATCCCATAAACTTTGGAAACACAACCACCCGTGCTACCACCACACCATTTTGTTTCTTTTTATATAATGGGATAATGGCTATTGATAACATGTTATAGTTCGTCAGTTTGGGGGGGGGGGGGGTGTGCTCGGGAATTCTCCCGATTGGCCCAACCCTAGTCATATTAAAACACATAACTGTGGTGGAAAGGTGGAGGGGAGGGCACGTGGCCATAGTTTCAGGCCCTATGTCACAACCTAACCAATGGTGGAACCAACGAGAGGGCAGGGCACGTGGAACCTTCTTGTGCCCTAGCCCATGACCATATTGACATCTCATGCAACTAGGAGTGGGGCCGGCGGAGTGTGTGGCCTATGGCTCATGCCCCTCATCATATTTTATGCCACGTGACTGACCAAGAGGTGTAGTTTAATGGTGCAGGTGTCAATTTAATGACTCAACAATTTTCACCTTTATCGATAGATTTATCGACAAACCCGTGCAAGTCTATCGCTTTGCATATCCACCAAAGGTAGAATTCATTGCCAATTGTGATAGAGGGTCAATTTTCCAAGACAGTTAGTAGGGAAATGAATGAGGCCTAACTTGGCCATTTTCAGCCTTTTTGAGCCCAAGAAGAGTGTACCTAGGGGTTTTTGGGTGTTTTGGACACAATGGCGGTGTTATTTTTGTGATTTGATCATTTTATGTTGTTGTAATTTCAAATTTGAGAATATAATTTACAGGTCCAACAGTGGAAGCTCAACCCGGAGAAGTAGCTCAAGAGGGGTGAACTCCGTCATCGAATTTTTGGTTTGTGATGTTGCATGTTATCTATTTTCCACTATTAAAATCTATAAAACATAACTAATTTTACTAATTTTATGTTCTTTTTCCATTTTGATCGATTTCCCATAAGACATAAACTATCTTGCAAAAATTTACAAGAAACTTTCATTTTTAATTTCAGATCAGTGCTCCTCTTGGCCTTGATGTGCAAGTATACATGCTCCTCAACCTGAAACTCCTTAAATACCTCGTTCTGATCCACATAAATCTTCTTCCTATCCCGTGTTGCCTTAAAATTCCTCTTAATAACTTGCATTTTGTGTTCCATTTCTGCTGACATGTCTGGTCCAATCAACACCTTTTTCACTAGATTTCTCCAACTGATGGGAGTATTACAACTCGACTCGTAAAGAACCTTAAACAAAATCATCTTCAAGGACTCTTGATACCCATTATTATATGAAAACTCTACTAGTGGAACATATTACTCCCACTTCCACTGCTGATGCATGACGTACATCATCAAGATATCCATAAGAACCCTACGAAACCTATCTCTTTGCCCATCTTTTTGCGGATGATAAGTTGTACTAAAATGTAGCTCTGTCCCCAACCCTATAAAAAAATCTTTCCAAAACTTGGAAGTGAACTTGGAATCTCTATCTAATATGATATTTTTGGGAACACCATGCAACCTCAATATCTCCCCTATGAAAACCCGAGCTACCTGACTTGATGAATTAGTAGACTTAACTACAATCAAGTGAGGTACCTTACTTAACCTACCAACCACAACCATGATTGAATAATATTGTCTCGATGTCCTCAACAAATCCATATTGAATTACATTGAAATGACATCCCATTTCTAGTCATAAATCAGAATCGACCGCAGTAAACCACCTGGATGCTTACACTCTGCTTTTACATGCTGAAATTCCAAAAATATCGCAACAAACTCCACCACCTATTTCTTCAAGTTCTACCAATAATAAAACTTCTTAAATTTTGTCATAGTCTTCTGATATCCACGGTGACCTGAATACAACTTAACATGAAACTCCCTCAAGATAAGCTTCTTTAGCTCACTGTCATCTGGTACATAAGTCATGTTCCTTAATATGACCAAGACATTTGCTGTGAGACAATACTCGTCATCTCTATTACCTTGATCCTACTGTTGTAACCCATGCCTCAACTGTTGATACCTATCATCGTGATGTCCTGCCTGCAAGATCCACTCCTGCAAATATATCCCATAATAACTCACTGCTACAATGTGATTCACCTGCACTCTTCTGCTAAGAGCATGTGCAACCCTGTTCTCCTTTCCCTTAATGTACCTGATCTCAAAGTCAAACCATTAAGGCTAGATAACCATATAGCTTTCCTAAAATTCAAATTAGGTTGGTCAAATAAGTACCTCAGTATACTATGATCACTCATTAGAATAAACCTCTCACCAAGAATATAATATCTCCACATCTTTAAGGCATTAATGATAGTTTCCAGCACAATATCATGCATAACATAGTTTTTCTTCTGCTCACTCAACATCTTTGACTCATAGACGTCCATCTATCCTTCCCGCATTAGGACTCCACCAAGTCCTCTCTTGCAAGCATCTATAAATACCACAAAATATTTCTTAGGATCTGAAATTTTAAAGACCAGAGAATTTGTAAGCAAATGCTTCAACTACTAAAAACTTGTTACACACTCCTTAGTCCATTCACATTGTCTTCCATTTTCACTGCAAAGATGTAATGGTATATGAAATCCATGAGAATTTCCTTATGGGAATCCTTTAATAACTTGCTAACCTCATGAATGATATGACCTCGTTAACATACCTAGGAGTTTCCCACTCCATGATAGCTCTGATATTTTCCGGGGCCACTACTATACCTTCCTTGGAAACAACATGTCTATTGGGTATGTGTTATATTCTTTCCAAAAATAGTCGCACGCGCAGGGGGGTCACAGTGTGGCGGGAGGGGGGGGGGGGGGCACAGGGTGGACGATAGCCACCCCTGTCCAGTGGTTTGTAGGGGGTGGGTAGACCCCTACAAGGGGTCTAGGGCAGCATGTTACATGTAATTTTGTCACTGTCCTTTTACTCCCTATTCTTGGATCTTTGAAAACTCATAAAATGGTCCCTGTGTACTTTTCTCATCATGGAGCACATGTCCTTGGATTTCGCAAAGTCTGAAGATCAATTCCCCTTGACTCATTTATGGAGAATCTCCCTGAAAATATGCTTGTTTGGGGCGGTGCGACCACCCAATGTTTAACCAGCACTTATGGAAAATACTTAGCTTGTCACCTTCATTGGTCGACGCTGGTATGGACCCCATAATTGCGCTGATCCACTTCTAGAAGTGTTTCAGAAATGGAAGAAAATCTTCATGGCCTAGAAGCTTCGAGAGCGGAGGGCTGGATGTTTGTTGATCATGATATGGTCAAGATTTATTCTTTGGGTTTATTGTTCCTACAAAAGAGGAACCACTGAAGGAGATAATACCTCCTTCCATGTTACGAGGATCCATGTCCCCTCCTCCCATGGTTATAAAATGATCTCTTTCCACATACCTCAGCTAGAACAGAAGGAAAAATAATTGAGGAAGAATATGAATATTGCTTAAGCTATAGAAGGAGAGAGTTGAGATCCTTAGCCTCCTTGTGTTAATCTTGGAAAAGAGTGTTTTGGAGACGTGCTTGAAATCAGACCCGTCAAAGGAGAGCTCCGACATCAAGGTGAAGGTTTTAACTCCCATTTATGATCATTAATATAATGCAACTGCTTTTTACTTTCCATTTTCATTTGTTATTACGATGAAAATTATAATATTCCTTGATCTATTATATATATTTCATTCAATATAAGTATTATTTGTTCTAACTCGTTCAGTATTGTATTTTTTCTCTTGCCATAGGTATTGATCATAAAAGGATAAAGGAACGTAATATAGAGTGAAAGATAAGTGGGTTCACTCCAAAGGAACAAGTAATCGACATGATTTTAAGGTAGGTACTCCTATCGTTTGTTTCTAATTGAATGTAATCTAGGAAAGTAGTTTCTTGTTTGTCTTGTTTTTTGGTAGACGCACTCTAGGGCTAGAGGGATAGTCTCTGTCCCTAGAGAAGATTTACCTTGAAAAAAAATTGGCAACTCCGCTGGGGATCGACTAGTGTCCTCCAAACACTTTGAAATTTTGATTTTTTCAATCACTTTCATCGAATTTCCAATTCTCTCTTGATTATATCTTATGTGAATTATTGCAGTCATCAGTATTCTTTTTAAAGTGACAAGTCTAGCCTTGTTTGAGAAAACCCTTTTTTTTATGTTATTCCTCGATCATTGCTGCTCAATCTCTGACAGAAGCGCTGACCGGCGCTAGTTTCATTAAAACAGAAGAAATTATCCCCTTCTAGCACCAGATGTAGCCTCACAGGCACGCTGATTTCTAAGTATGTTTTTTTTAGGGTTCCTCTTCATTGATTTCTAGTGTGTCTTATCCTTATAGGATTCTTTCTCTACTCAAGATTGCCCTTATTCTCTTTTGTTAAAGTGAATGGATTGACTCAATTAGCCTAGATTTGGTCTCTTTTCTGTTGAATTATGCATCCTCATCACCCTAGGGTTTCTAGGTGCTTTATTTTGTTTGAACGGTTGCATGCTTCACTGAACACTAGACCTACTGTTGAGTCAATCTTCTCATTTAGTTTAAACCATTTGGATGTGGTTGTCTTTTGTTTTCTGGTTGATATTTATGAATATAGTTTTAAGTGTCAATTTCAGGTCCATTTGGTTCTCTCTTCCACCTACAAGCATAGATAACGTTGCTTGCCTTCAACTTGAAATTTTTTTGTTTGTGTGTCAATTATTGCGAAAGGGTGGAATGTTTTGTTATGAGGAAATGATTTGAAATTTATCTTTGGTACTTTGATTATTGTGTCTTGTAGAATTTTTGAATAATTTAATTAGAAAGTAATCGAAGCAAGTGATTACATTTGAATTGTATTTTACATACCTTTTTTCATGGTTTTCATATAAAAAAGAAAAAAATTTGCATTCATTTTGCATCTAAAGTGAAAAGTTTCATTTCGGTTACTTCAAGTGCATTTAGTGAAAAACTAGGAAATTGAAAGAGATTTTCATTTTCTCTTTGGAATATGCACTTAAGGAGGTAGTAGAAAAAATAAAATTGTCATATAGTACATTTTCTTTCCCACTGCATAGATTATGTGAACCTCTTCCTCTCAATTAGTGTATTTTTTCATCGAAATGAACAATTGTCTTTTTCTCATATAGTTGCATTTTAATGATTCAGGTGACATCGGTAAGGCCTTAAAACTGAGAATTAAATTCAAGATAAACTTTAAAAATTATTCAACGATTCTAAGGAGAATTTGGAACTTAAAAAAAAATCATTTAGATTTCTAGGTTAGAGACGTGTTCCGACATCTATAAACCTGCCAGCTGTCGCTAACAACCTATGTTGCATTCAGGGAGTGAAACCCCATCCCACATATGGAATTATATAGCACTTGCAGCACATATGGTAAGTATAAAGGGATACTCTCATTGAACGGTTACGCATTAGACAATGCCAACATGGAGTTGTGCTCCCCATACCTTCGAGTATATAACAGGAAACCCCAGTAGGTTGCTATCCTTTAGCCACAGGTAACCAAGTCTGTCGCCTTGTAAACTTGATACACCGAACAAAACATTCAGGGAGATTGCCTGCCCTTATTTCTTGGCTTGTGAGGAGGTATTTTTCAGTTCACGGATACTTGGTAGACCCTCTTTCCTAGATTAATCCTTTTTGGTTTACTTTGTGTTTAATTTCTAAAATCTTTTGTCTACGATAGCATTTTACTCGTGCAAAACTCCTTAGCAGATCTTAGGTTGGGACTAATGGCAATAGTTCCTGAGATTACCAATCAAGGAACCCCCTCAGATGGGAATACTAGTATTTTTATTATTTTCAAAATTTTGGTGTGCCCTATATGGCAATGTTGTCCCTCCTGGGATTTACTATTCGTTTGCTAGTTTGGTTATTTTCAACCCCTGTGGTTCCGAATGTCCAATATGCTTCTCAACCAATTTTTCCTCCACCTGAATAGTGTCAAACTCATGTCGAACCTAAAGCTAACCCCTCACCTTCTTTTCTTGTTTCCTGACCTCGTTCTTCCTCTTGGCCTGGTGAAAGTATGGATTCTAGTAACCAGGAAGCTAAGAAGAAGAATAAGAGAATTAAGAAGAAGCAGCAAAATAAGCAACGGGGCAACCAAGCAACCATCACCACTGATGCAAATGATGTTGAAAAAACCTTCCAATCGATCTCACAAAGTCAAATTCCCTTGCAAGCTATGTAAGGATAACCACCTTCTTAGAGATTTTCCTGGTATTCCCAAGGTGTTAGAAGTGTGGTCCACTGGCCTAAATCAACCTTTGTCATCAGCCTCTAGAGATCATGCTGGTGTTCAAATTTCAATTAGTGGTAATAAGGTTCATAGGAAAAAGGGTAAGGTAAAATTTCCTTGTAGGTTATGTGAATGGAATCATCTCATTCACCTTTGTCCTTATATGGATGAAGCCTTCAAAATGTTGGATACCCTTACGAATTCTCAGCCCTGCCTTCCAGTTCGTTACCAGAAGTTTGCCACTAATCCTCCACTAGTTGATCAAGTGATTGATCAAAATATATCCCTGGTCAATCCTGCTCTCTCCGAAAGTAAATCTCATCAGTCCATTCCTGACCAACCATTGGTTGAGAAAACGATCGACCTGATTCCACCTACGGTTAATTAGGTGTTTCCTGTAGAGAGTGAATCTCATACCACTTGTTGAACCTCAGAATCATCCTCTCTCTGACATCGTTTCTCACCATTTTCCCTTACTTTCTCATAATTTCATTCACTCCAATCAATGATAAATGTCATGTTTTATCTCAAGGAATGCATTTAAATGATTTCTATGTTATATTATGATTTTCTTGCTATTCAAATGGATTTCTGTAATTTGGCTATAGAACGCAGCCTATTCTGTAGCTAATCTTTGGTTCTGCAGCTAATTTCATGGTTTGGCAAGTTCCAAGGTGTAGGTTTTAACCCTGTACAGAAATTATCAGCAAACGAATCTTAAAAATAGAAAATAAACAATAGCAAGAGCATAAAACTTAAACAGATATACATAGAGATTTTCCCCTGGATCCCAAATCAGGATGACTAGCTTGATTTTTCATTATATTCCTTTTAGTGTTACAACACATATATATACATGCCGAAGCATACATAAACCCCAATCCATTAACCCTGGATTAGAACATAACCGTAGTTCCCTTAACCAGATCTACAAAATACCAGGGGTCGAAAACCATCATGCTCTAAAACCATGTGCAAACCCATGCAAAAAACCATGGGCAGGTCTGCCCATTGAAAAATAGGGTCCCAAAAATTTTTCCCAGGGCGCTGCCCCAGACCCCGAGACAACCCCCCCCCCCTCGCGCATGACTATTCATGAAAAAAATATAACACATACCCAATATTCTCCCACTTGTTGTTTTCTTTCAGCATGGGGCCACAAGAGAGGTTAGTCATTAGCCTAGCTCTGCAACACCCATTGTTTCTCTACACCAAGAGAACTTCTGAGTGCTCACAAACTTCATCAATGCATCTGCAAAATTCTTCAAAGTGTCCACCTTTACTAGCAACACCCTTTTAGCCTCAACATTATCTCTCACAAAGTGATATTGAACATTAATGTGCTTTGTCTTTGAATGATAAGCAGGGTTCTTAGCCAATAAAATTGCACTTTGGCTATCACAGTCTATCCTTATAGCTTGCTACACCAACCCCATACTTGAATACAATCTCTGCACCCAAATTGCTTCCTTGCTTGCATGAGTGGCTGCCATGTATTTTGCCTCTGTAGATG
Source organism: Pinus albicaulis (assembly GCA_034641835.2). NCBI lineage: Eukaryota > Viridiplantae > Streptophyta > Pinopsida > Pinales > Pinaceae > Pinus > Pinus albicaulis. The sequence goes on along the minus strand of CM076579.1, from coordinate 54,808,248 downwards.
AAAGAGCCACTACAGACTGTCTTTTACTCATCCAACTGACTACACCTCCAAATAGGATAAACACATACCCACTTGTAGATCTCCTTTGGTCTAGATCTCCAACCCAGTCTACATCAACAAAACCATAGATTTCCAAAACTCTGTCCAATCCTACTCTTCCCTGGTAGCACAAGCCATAATCACTAGTGCCACGCAAATATCTGAAAACCCGCTTCACTTTTGTCCAATGTTGCTTCCCTGGTTTTGAGATAAACCTGCTCAATACTCCCACTACATGTGCAATGTCCAGTCTAGTACAGACCATTGCATACATCAGGCTACCTACTACACTTGCATATGGAACACGAGACATATCCTCCTCTTCTTCTTCTGTCTTGGGACATTGTTCAATAGAAAAATTTACACCTACAGGAATAGAAACATTCACCAATTTACTATCCTGCATATTGAACCTCTGCAATATAATCTCAACATACTTCCTCTAGTTTAACCAGAGCTTCCTCTTTGCTTGATCTCTCTTAATTTCCATGCCCAAAATATAGTTTGCAACACCAAGATCCTTCATGTCGAATTTCGAGAATAGTTGGGTCTTCAAATCTTGGATAATTTCTTTGTCATTTCCAATCAACAACATATCATCCACATACAAGACCAAATAAATAACACGATCACCAATTAATTTAAAATAAACACAATGATCCTCCTTGCTTCTGGTGAAGCCAAGTCTCCGTATATAGGTATCAAATTTCTGATACCACATCCTTGGTGACTGTTTTAACCCATACAAAGACTTCTTTAACCTGCATACTATTTCTTTCTTCCCCTTCACCATAAAGCCTTTAGGTTGTTTCATGTAGATCTCCTCTTCCAGATCCCCGTGAAGAAATGTTGTCTTCACATCCATATGTTCTACCTCAAAATCAAATGTAGCAGCAACAGATAAAAGTAATCTAATAGAAGTAACTTTGGAAACAGGAGAAAAAATATCACTAAAATCAATTCCTGGCACCTGGGAATAACCTTTTGCTACCAACTGAGTTTTTTATTTCTCCACCTTTCCTTCTACATTCATCTTCTTCTTAAACACCCATTTTCTCCCAATGGGCTTCCTTTCAACTGGCAACTCCACCAGATCCCATGCCTCATTTTTATGCAAGGATGTCATTTCATCAACCATGGCCTCCTTCCAGAGTTTTCCGTCCTTTGAATCTAATGCCTCCCTCACGGTTCTGGGATCATCATCAGTTATAGTTAAAGCAAAATTTGAACAGAAAGTAGATGGACTATACCTTTCTGGTTGTCTTCTTTCCCGAACTGATCTTATCACAACTCGAGTTTGTGGCTCTTCCTCTTCTGATTATTCTTCTGTTGTAGAGTCTGATTCATCGTCCTTTAGCTCAAACTCTATCTTCTCAGGTTCCTTTGGTAGGACTTCATCTTTAACAACATCTTTCACCTCTCTAAACACCACATATTAGCGGTACACAACCTTCCTTGTTTACGGGTTCCAAAGCTTGTAACCCTTTAAACCATCCTTATACCCAATAAATATGCACCTTTCATATTTATTATCCAACTTGGTCCTTTTCTCCTTTGGAACATGTACATATGCATCACATCCAAATACCCTCATATGTGAAAGAGAGGGTTTCTTACCAGTCCATACCTCATGTGGAGTCTTATCCTCCAATACTGATGAAGGTGATATATTAACCAAGAAACATGCAGTCTCCATTGCCTCTGCCTAGAATTCTTGTCCTAACTCGGTACCACTGAGCATGCTTATTGCCTTTTCCATCAACGTTATGTTCATTCTTTCTGCAACTTTTTTTTGCTGAGGTGTGTATGGAGTAGTCTTCTGTCGTGCTATACCACACTTCTTACAAAACTCTTCAAATTCCTTCTTGAAGAACTCCCCACCATTATCTTTCCTCAACACCTTTATCTCCTTCTCTGTCTGGTTTTCCACCAGAGCCTTAAATTATTTAAATATGTCAGAGAATTTAGATTTATTACTCAAGAAATATATCCATGTATTCCTTGAGAAGTCATCTATGAATGAAACATAGTACACAGACTTACCCAGTGATGGAAATGACACAGGTCCAAACAAATCAGTGTGCACAAGCTCTAATATCTTGTTCGCCCTCTTAGCACTAGAAGGAAAACTCACCCAATTCTGCTTCCCATATACAAAATGTTCATATAAATCAAAATATAGAGAGATATTAGACATAATTTCTACCACACCATTTCCATGCAGTATTCGAAGGCGCTTCTGTCCAATATGTCTAAGCCTTTGATGCCATAGCATGGTCTTTTCTCCAGAGACCACTAGGCTTTCTGCTCCACTTTCGGGAACCACAAAACTGTTTCACCCATAAATAATAGTGCTACCCTAAAGCTTGTACAGAATTCCAATCCGAACTCCCCACATTAATACCAGTGCTCCCCAAACCATCTTACAGGTATCTTTCTCGAACACTTTTTTTACACCTGCATCATCCATCTTGCTACAGAAATCAGATTTATGGCCAATGCAGGAATGTGAAGAACATGAGGAAGTGTTCTAATCCTTCCACCTTGGAGCTTTAGCTTGACTTTTCCACATCCAATGATTCTTGCCTTCCTATCATCACCTAAGAAGACATCACTGCCATCATATTTCTAATACTCGCAGAACCACTCCCTATGGGGAGTGAAGTGAAAGGATGCACCTGAGTCAATCAACCATGACTCATGATATACATGTCTATTTGAAGAAGAAGCCAAATACACATCCCCACCTTCATCCAAGGTGGTTTTTGCCTCTACAGAAGGAGCATCATCAAATCCCTTTCATTTCTCAGGAAATTTATATCTGCAGTCCTTTTTGTAGTGCCCTTCCTTTCCAAATTTCCAGCACACCTTGAAAAAATTTCCAGGAGATTTAGGTCTCCCTCTAGATTTAGATCTCCCACTTGAAACCTTATTCTTGTTTCTATTCTATGACCTTCCTCTTATAGATAAGGCATCTCCATTTTGACCCTCCATATTTCTCTGTCTCAATTCCTCCGACAGCAAGGCTAAGACAATGTCATCAAAATTCAAGGTAGTTGTATTGCTACCTATTGAAATAACCAGACTGTCCCACGAGTCTGGTAGAGAACACAACAAAATGATGCACTTATCTTCATTTGAGATTTTAATATCAACAAATGACAGCTAACTTACCACAGTATTGAAGGCATTCAGATGCTTTGTCACTGAGTCTCCATCCTTCATCCTCAAGTTATACATCTTTTTTCACAGGAATAATTTATTCACCAGAGACTTAGATTGGTACAAAGTCCCAAGTTTGTCCCACAAATTCTTCACCGTAGCTTCCCCAGATACATTCAACAATACCAAATCTGAGACACACAACCGTATTGTGCTCTTCACCTTCCGATCCAAATTTTTATAGTATTCATCTGACATTGCCATTGGTTTAGTACCTGGATCTACCACGATCCACTAGTATTTATCCACCAGCAGATCCTCCATCTTGAGCTTCCACAACTCAAAAATCTGACCATTAATTTTCTCAATCTCTATCTTTCCACTTCTCGCCATCTTCTTTCACCGCAATAATCGATCTCGCAGATCTCCCACTGAACATGGTCTACCACAGGCTCGAACAAAAAACCCCTCAGCAGCAAAGACGTCCCCTTGAAGTCGAAAAAACACTGATACCAAATGTAGGTTTTAACCCTGTATAGAAATTATCTGCAAACAAATATTAAAAATAGAAAATAAACAATAGCAAGAGTATAAAACATAAACAGATATTCACAGAGATTTTCCCCTAGATCCCAAATCGGGATGACTAGCTTGATTTTTCATTATATTCCTTTTAGTGTTACAACACATATATATACATGCCGAAGCATACATAAACCCAAATCCATTAACCCTGGACTAGAACATAACCGTAGTTCCCTTGACCGGATCTACAAAATACCAGGGGCCATAAACCATCATGCCCCAAAAACATGTGCAAACCCATGCACAAAACCATGGGCGGGTTCGCCCACCGAAAAATAGGGTCCCAAAATTTTTTCCCGTGGTGCTGCCTCGGACCCTGAATAGGGTGGAATTTCGCACCCCCTGTGACCCCCCGCTGCACCCAGCGCAACGTACAAGGAGAGATTTCACCCCCCCTGTGACCCCCTCACGCATGAATAGTCATGGAAAGAGTATAACACATACCCAACACAAGGAGAAAATAGAGAAATGAGCCACATGGGCATCTCCATAATAATTCTCACATAGGTTTTGTCCTATCTACTTGATCAAGATCGATAGAAAACGATGCCTGAGATCATGGTCAAAGCATGGTCAAAGGACGTAAGCGAAGAAGAGAAGAAATCTTGATTTTCTCTGACGTAGTGAATCAAGAGTTAAACAGTCAAACTCCAATTCCATAATTCGGTTAAGATAGCCACCTCTAGGCATTGTTATCACTGGAAAATCGTACAAGCAAAGATGACATTATTTAATGTCAGGCAGAAGGATTTACAGGCCTGAGAGACATTAGAGAATCTGAAAGTATTTAAAAATATCTAATATCTAAGGAAAAATCAAATTTGAACTAGTCAAATATGTTTTTGCACGCAAAATCCTTCTATAAGCGCGCCCTTGCTCGCCTTTTGACCCAATAAGCGCGCAATCCGGGGAGTGGCAGAAGCCACTTTCCGGGACCACAAAATCACACTCCAAGAATTGATTCCACACTTGAAGCCGCCTAAGGACAACCACCCAAGCCTCCTTAGGACATCAAGGGAGCACACAATGGAATCACCCTTCTCTCTTGGGTCATCATCCACAATGTAGCAAGAGAGAGAAGGAGGATTTGAATTCTCCTATAAAAGGCCACCAAGAGAGAGAAGGTGGATTTGAATTCTCCTATAAAAAGCCACCAAGAGATGAGAAACTTGAGATCACATTGTTATGCTTCCCAGAATTTCCCCAAGAAATACCAGTAGTGTGTGATCTGGAGTAGAGATAGAGGGGACTCAGTTGTTGGCCATCCAACAAATCTAGTCCACCATAGTAGAAAGAGGGAGACTTTGCACCAAGGAAAATCAGAAGTAAAGACATCCTTGCATCGGGACTTAGAACCCCAAATTTTAAGGGCCCCTTGGCAAGTGGGTTAAAGTTTCATCCTCATTTCCTACCAGCACTTAATAAAAAGTGACATAAGCACTGTCGTTTGTATTATTGAAGTTGTTTGACTCTATTTAAAGCTTTTGTGTTATTTGTTTTAGTTTTAGTTTAATTTTTATGTTTGAATATGCATGCTATTTCTCTATCTAGTATGTTTATGTTCTAACATGTTCCAATAACTTGCTTGACTCCATATATTTTCTGCTTGTGACCAATAGCTTAAGAGGGAATACCACACCCCTTAAGTTGGTGTGATTTTTTACATACGTGTACCAAACACACTAACACAGGATTGGCGACTCCACTGGGATTTATTTCCAAGTTTATGTGGTAGTCCCTGTTTGAAAATACCTCCGTCTTTGCTGTGCAGTTGGGCTCGAATTACCCCATTTGTCTCCTTTAGTCCGTATTTCATCCCAAGTAATGGACTGAAGCAAAACAACTCCAAAAAATTACATTTGCAAGAATTTTCCCACATTTCCCACAGACAGGCGTGCCCAGGGCATGCATTCAGTGCTGACCTACATGCAGAAATCATGCCTGTTTCAGTCTTTTGGGTGCAAAAAATAGAATGAGAAATTTCTCTAGTATTTCCATCTTTTCATGCTTTAAAAAGTGCATGGAAGCCCATAATACATCTGCCAACACTGGTTGAGGTACCCCATAGCTTGTTAAAGCTCACTCTTAACTGCTTTTGGTAGGCTTGGTGTTAGGTTTATTTCAAGTTGATTTTTGCAAAGTTCACACATAGTTTAAGTAGGAGGGAACTTAGCTTGCATTTCGAAGAAATTTATGTTTTTCAAATTTAGGTACCAAAACACCTAGATAATTAGCCAAAGAAAGTGACCCAAGTCCACACATGCTTAGCTAGTTCCTTTTTCTAGTGTAAAAGTCATTAGTTTAGTTCAATTTTTGCACTAGGATTTTGGGACCAGGATTGAATTGTCGATAGAAGAGCAAGTAATCTCTGCTTCCTTTGCACCCTTCGGTGATCCTAGGCAAGAATATGAGTGCTCTCTATTCACAACTCACCATATCCCTATAGTTGATCACATAGATTAACTAGGAAAAATAGAAAGCAGCCCATATCCACGCATGTTTTCCTTTTGAGCAAGGAACAATAGAACATGGTTTAATAGGGGATTTTGAAAAGTATCATTGCATATCCACACGTTCAAACTATGTGCTTGTTCATTTTTTTCTCACACACATACACACACTCAGTAAAGCAAAGACACCTAAAACTAACTTAACAAAACTCACTAAATTCTCCTCACAGGGGCCACAAAAGAATTTATAGTTTAAGTTAGGATCAAGGGGGTAGGCATCCAATAAGCCACCTTGATCACTCTTCATCTTGAAACATAGAATTTGAATATTTATGGAGATTTCAAATCCACATATCAGCCCATGGAAAAGAAAACTCGAGTGCAGGAGAGACCCGATTCAGAGGGGGTTAGGCTTAGGCATAGTGCGTGTGGTATCAGCTGGGGCTACCTGACCCGGTTGATACTCGATAGTGTTATCTGAACTACCAAGGAGCCCAAGACATGAATGCTCACATGGGATGGTGGTACTTAGTGGTCATGATTAAGGCATCCTTTCCCTATAGGTGACGGTGCAGGTAAGCTCTAGATCCTCTACCCTTTTCTTGGTGGATTTTCTTCGGCTGACTGGAGGTGTCGCCAGATCTTAAGGGATGTTGTGCCAGCACTTGCAAGGTATATTATCAAGGCCTAGTTACATTTGAGTGTGTGAGGAAGATTAGGTCTTCTAGGATTTGAGTATCATATGCAAAAAAAAAACCATATTTTTTGATTGACTGATCACATAGGATTAATTTAAAGGGAAAATTTACTTTATTTTCACTTTGTTTTATGTATGCGATCGGAATTTTTCTTTGATTATATTCTATATCCTCTCAAATATTTCAAAAGCCAGACCTAGTCAATTCCAGAATGGACCCAATGGGACCTCGTCGATCTAGACGTCTTTCGGGCCTCCCCCCATTACCGAGAGGGGTTCCCAATATTTCGCCATTTAGGCATCAAAGACGGAATGCTGCCACCATTATTGGTTTGTCCTTTATTGGGGAATCCTTAGTTGGGAACCCTGGTTGGTCTCCCAATGCCACACCACATACCACTCCTCCCACAACCCCTAGAGGGCAGAGGAGTTCTTCCCATTCAGGGAGCCAGTCGAATACACATTAGGGTACGTTCGTAGATAAAACCTCTTCCTAACCAGAACATTGTGTTTTCACAAGTCGCAATGGCTACAACCTCGCAGTCACCTTTTCTAGCTTCATTCAATCTACCAGATTTAACCAAGTTGATGAATGACACCATTGCAAAGCAACCCCATATGGCCTCCCATTCCCACGAAGGTCCCTTCAGACATTCCAAAGTTTGAAGGAAAGAAAGCAGAAGACCCAGGAAATAATGTTATGACTTTCCACCTGTGGTGCTCGTCGAACAACATCGTTGATGATACTATTCAACTGATACTGTTTCAATGTACTCTGATAGGAGTAGCAGCAAAATGGTATGTGGAGCAACCCTCTGCTACACATGGAACCTTTATTTCCCTGACCACTGCATTCGTGACCTATTTTCAGTTACCCATCCACCATAATTCTAGAATGGAATTACTAACACACTTTAGGAAAACCCCCGTCGTCCATATCTTGGACCATATCCACAAATGGCTTCAACGTTGTAGTTTGTGTAAAGCCAAACTCGATGATCGAGTACTATTAGAACTGTTCCTGAAAACTCTCACTGTAGATATTTCGAAGGATGTGGCGCAACAAAGGTCCATATCCGAAGAGGATGTCATGAGTAAGGCCCAACAACTCGAGCTGATCTATAAGCAGTGAGGGTATATTTACAATATCCTGCCGAACGCCCTGCGATTAAAAACTTATAAAGAATTTCCAGGTGCGCCGAACTCCGCAGACGGTTTAATTGGGTTGTTGACCGAAAGTTACCCAGGCAAGAGCGTTCAAAACCCTGGTTACACGTATGATTCTACCCAGAATGTACCACAACCTGGCTACCAAATTTCTCATATGCCTCTGCAAAATTTGGCCAATAGGGCGTCATCGTATCACCATCAACACGGAGGAACCTATCCTTCGGCTTAGGGGACCCAGTACGCAGATAGACATAGTAACGGAAGAGCTCCCCCCCAGCAACCATTTGCAAACCAAGGGCTACATTATGTGCAGTCCCCGGCACAAGACCTGCCTATGCAGAATAAGGCATAGGTGAACTTTGTGCAGCCTTCCCAAAACCAACCACGCCAACCATATAACCAGGAGAAATACCCTCCTAACGTGGTTAAGAAAAAAGGAAAAAAATAGGGCACCATACACGTCTGCACCGATTTTTCAGGATTTGAACAAAGCTTTTCCCAAGGACATTTATCCCACCCCATTCATAATCCAGGTCATCGATGCTTGTGTGGGACACGAGGCTCTCTCCTTTATGGACGGATTCTCTGGTTTCAACCAAATTCAAATCTACCATACATACCGGTACAAAATCACGTTCACCACCCCCTGGGGCACATTCTCATACAAGGTAATGCCATTTGGCCTAAAAAACGCTGGAGCCACCTTCCAAAGGGCCATGAAATATATATTTCATGACTTGGCACACCTTATCCTCGCCTACATGGATGACCTGACCGTACACTCCAAGAAGTGCTCAGACCATCTTGAGGATCTGCGTTTGGTGTTCCAACGATCCCGTGAATACAACTTAGTCATTACAGTTATGATTAGTTTTATTTAAATACCGGTTGTACAGAACCAAAGACAAGTAGTAATTTTGCTGAAACACTGTGTATTGTTTTGAAGTTCTATTTTATTATAATATAAGAATTGCATTCATGGTTCCAATGATTTCTTCGTGTGCATATAACCAGTTAGGATTTCATCCAAATCTGCTATAGAGGGCCCCTACACAGGAGGAGGTTTTTCGTTCATTTTTTTAGTTTAAATTCTTTACTCTGTTTTTTCAATTCTGTTTTGCCAATTTTCTGAGTAGATTAATACTACATTACAGTTTTCGATCAGTAGCATAGAATTAAGTCATGAATGTCTTCTTAGCATCAACAATAGAATGACTATGTAATATTTTATTTTCTAAAAACATTTCAAGAGGATAGATTTATCTATTTTCCAATTGGATTAAGTTTGAGGCAATAGAGCTCACAGTTATTTGGTTTCCTTTCATGTTCTGTTATTTTCTTTCTTATATCAAACTATCAATTCATTTTATAATTGAATGTTCCTAAAATATCAGGCTAAGAAGGTGACTTGTCATACTTCCAAATTGGGTGATTGAATATTCAACCTATACAATCATTGAGTTTTACTTTTACATGCTTTTACATTGCTTTTTAGATCCTCATTCAATTGTACAATTTGGTGTTCTCAAAGATCATTTCAAGAAGGTGATTTCATCATATTTCTAAATTGAATGCTCAAATATATAATTTATGCAATTATTGAGTTTTCCTTTGCACACTTTACTTGTTTTTCTAGAACATTAAAAACTAAGGTATAATTGGTTGCTTACACATAATTTCAAGAGGGTGATTTTATCATACTTCATATTGAATGCTGGAGTAATAAAAATACATTAGCTTGTCTTATCTTTGAATTTGTTTTCATTTAGAGTAGCATTGAAATTTCAAGTTTCAGTCATAATATTTAGATCCATGGAGTAAGGCTAATGTTAAATTAGAAGTCATTAGAATAGACACTCTGTTTTTAGATCAGATTATAAGCAGTCAATAGTTTTGGTTCATTTTTTTTGCAAATTAGTTTAACTTAAGAACACTTCCTTTTCTTCCTTCTTTTAAAATTAGTTTTACACATTTAAATTTCATTAGATTCGTTTGACTCATTTCATACTTCCAGATTAACATTTATACATAAATAACAAAGCCCTCAAAACAACATAAAAATACATACAACGAAGTAAGAAGAAGGTTAACTAAGCACATATAGTGCACCACACTTCATCAGTTTACGAACCTCGGTTGATAATTTATGTAAGAAATTTAAGACATTAAATTGGCTAAAAAAATTTGTGCCATTGTTGGGGAAGTGTAATTAGGTAGTCTCATTTCTTACATCTAAAAAAAAAGGATATGCGTAGGGAAAGAGATTCTAGGGGTAAATTCATAGCTAGAGGCAGGAGTTTAATTCCTACAATACCACTCACTCCACCTAGACCACGAAGTGATACACCTCCATCTCAAACTCATATTCCATACTTCACTAGACATAGACATCCTAAAGTCCTAAGGTCATAAATCCAATTAGGAGGATCTCCTACGTCATCAACTGAGGCAGTCTTAAAGGAAGAATATCCTAGATCTCCAACAGAAGGAGTAACCTTTTTCACCTCTATAGAGGAACATATTTCAGTTGAAGAGTTAGAAATTCCTAGTGGAGAAGAAAAAGAAGAACCTTTCTTCAACATTCCATTAATAGAAGAACCAAAGGAATATCAATTAAACTTGTTGATTAAAACTTATATTAGCTCTAAAGAATCTATAATGGCAGGAAGAGGAGAAGGAGGAGTATGAGAAGGAGAAATTCTAAATGGAGAAAATATACTTTTTGGAGGAGGAGGTAGAGGAAGAGGTAGAGGAAATGTAGGAGGAGGTAGAAGAAATGAAGAAAATATAAGAAATAGGGAAATTGATAGTTATTTTGGATTCCATATAGTTGATAGAGATACAAATGCCACAATGAAAAATAACTCACCTTCTGTCCTCCCAAATTTTCATGGATTAAAAAGTGAAGATCATGAAACCTTTTTGTTTGAATTTGAAGTTTTGTGTAGAACTTATGATTTTTTACAAGACTCTCAAAAACTTAAGTTGTTTCCTTTAACATTGAAAGGGGAAGCTTTAACATGGTTCATGAGTTTAATCACACAGTCTATCAGAACATGGAATGACATGAAGAAAGCATTTTTAGAAATATATTTGGCTATTGCATGCCCATTAATCAAAAGGATGAAGTATTCAAAATGATGCAAAAAGAGGATGAGAATTTGGAGGATTTAATTGAAAGAATCAATTATACCATAAGAAGAGAAAAAATGGATAATTTTGGATCAAGATACTTTAAAATATCTTTTATTAAAATCCATTAGAGATGAGTGGATAGATATCCTCAAAATGATGGGGAAGGGAGATATCTCTCAACTCCCATTACCTGACATTTATGAATTATGTATTCATCTCTCAAGGGGAAAAGAAAAAACTGGGAAAATTCCAAGAGATCCTTCTCTTGCTAGAGTGCATAGATATGCAACTGGAACAGTAAGTAGGGCAGAAATTAGAAATATGCTTGATGAATTTAAAATAGATATATTAGGGAGTCTTAGTGAATAGATAGATACCCTTAAATTACAAAACAAGAAGAAAGTCGAGATTGATTCTTTAGCTATTTTCTGTACTAAATGCATAAATAAACATGCTTTAAGAGAATGTCCTCTTGATGAAAATTCATAGAGACCTGTATGATTTGTTCAGAAAGTCATTAAACTAAGAGTTTCCCTTCAATTCCAGGTCTTAAGGCTGTTTTTCAAGAAGAAAAAACTTCAAATCCAACAAAATATCTTTTCTTTATTTCCAGAAAACCATGGAAGGGGCTACAAACTCAAGGCTTTAAAAATCAAATGTACACTCAACCCCCACCAAATAATTGGAATTCTCGGCAACAACCTTGGACCCAATCTCAATCTCAATCTTGGGCACAAGGAATGCAAAATCCCTATGGTAGATACACTCAATACTACCAATAACCTCCATCATATCCAAACTATCCTCCTCAAAAAATTCCTCAACAAAATCAACCACCCTAGTTCCAAAACCAAAATCCACAACTTTCATTGCCATGCCACAAAGACCAAATCAACTACCTGCCCAACTGTTACCAAACCCCAATAACAAAGATCCTCAAAACACTTACATGATAGAAGGACAACAATTTCCAACCTACATGATTACTCCACTAGATCTTAATGATGTCCAACTTAGATCAGGAAGGATATTGGAAAAGAAAAATCCTTCTGTAGTTATTCAAGAACAAGATAATAATGAGGAAGATTATCTACAACCAAATAAAATTTTTGAATAAGGAACATCTCTTAAAAACCAGAATTCTGAAAATGAAAGACAAAAAGAACCAATAAACTCAACTCCTATCATAGAGCAACCATCAGTATCTATTTCTAACCCTCCTTTTCCTGAAAGATTACAAGTTGATAGAGGGGTAGAAAAACATATCATGTTGCCTAATTATGATTTTCTAGATGAAGTAAAAAAAATTTGTATCAAAATCCCTTTGTTACAGGCAATTAAAAAAATTCTAATTCTAGCCAAAACAATAAAAGAGTTGAGCATGAAGAAACCAGGGAGAAAAACAAAAGAAATAAAAGGAATTCAACTAGTAGGAAAAATTGCAAACATAATGATGGGAAAAATTTCCATGCAAAAATATTTAGATCCAGGAAGCCCAGTTGTAAAAACACATATAAATGGTGTTGAAATTCCAAATACATTGATTGATTTAGGAGCAGCTATAAACATCATGAGCAAACAAACCATGGAATAGCTCAAACTTCCTAACCTTTTGTATACACATACATTACTGCAATTAGAAGACAGATCTATAATTAAGCCAGATGGTGTGTTAGAAGATATTTCAGTATCCTTAGACTCTTGGGAGTATCCTGTCAATTTTATGATCTTAACTCCTAAGAACAATCTAGGAGGACATCCAATAATATTAGGAAGACCTTGGTTGGCTACACCTGATGCTTTAATTAGTTATAAATATGGTGATATGTACATCTCTGATGGTAATTCAACAAATAAATTCACTCTATATCCTCCAGAAAAAACAATCACAGAATTAGAAGATGAGGAATGGATTGATGATGAAAATGATATACAACCTCTCTTTACTATTTCAAGCATTACTGAAGATAGTCAAATATTAAATTCAATAGAAAACTTTGAATCATATTTAGAATATGAACATGATCAATTTCAAGAGAAATGCAATATTGAATATTTGTCATCCAGGTAGATGTCTCTTCATTATATGGAAGAATTTGGTAGCTCTACAGTTTAAATCTTTCCAGGAAAAACTTTGAACATAAAAAAAAAATTGGAAAGATTACAACAGGAAAATATAATCAAAACATTACAACAAAATTCTTCTGAATATGCATCGGAATACACTGACATGAAAGGAATTAGTCCTAATACTTGTATACATCACATCTACATTGAGGAAAATTGTAAACCTATCAGACAACCTCAAAGAAGGATGAATCCAAATCTTAGAGAAATTATGAAAGAAGAATTACAATAATGGTTGAATGTGAACTTCATTTACCCAATTTTAGATAGTCAGTGGGCTTCTCCTTTAGTGATTGTACCCAAACATAATGGTAAGTGGAGGGTATGCATTGACTATCGAGAGTTGAATAAATCTACCCTAAAAGATCATTTTCCTTTAAATTTTATAGATCAAGTATTGGATACATTAGCAGGTAAGAAGTATTTCTCATTCTTGGATTTTTTTATTGGTGACAATCAGATTCAGGTAGCACCTGAAGAGCAAGACAAGACAACATTTACTTGTCCATGGGGAACGTATGCCTACGGAGTCCTTTTTTTTGGTTTATGTAATGCACCTGCAACATTCCAAAGGGAAGTACTAGGAATTTTTTCTGATCTAATACATGATTGTGTAAAGGTATATATGCATGATTTTACAATTTATGGGAATTCAATATTCATTTGAAGAATCTTTAGATAATTTTGAAAAGGTTCTTAAAATATGTAAAGAAGAAAATATTTGATTAAGTCATGAAAAATATTTTATGATGTTTACAAAAGGGATTGTTTTAGGACATCACATTTCAGGAGATGGAATTAAATTTGATACATCTAAATTTGAATTCATCTCCAAATTATCAATTCCAAGTTGTCAAAATGATGTTAGAAGTTTTCTAGGATTCACAAGGTAATATAGAAGATTTATAGAAAAATTCACTAAAATATCATCCCCACTCTTCAAGTTATTTACCAAAGATTGTGAATTCAGTTGGAATCCTGGTTGCCAATTGTCATTTGAAACTTTAAAAACAAAAATCTCTGAAGAACCCATCTTAAGAGGTCCAAATTGGAAACTACCTTTTCATATTTCAACAGATGCTTCAGATACAGCTCTGGGAGTTGTATTAGGAAAAAAAGATTTGATCCCCTATGCCAGCTATTAAAGAAGTAAGAACTTGACTCCCACTGAGTTAAATTACACTTTAACTGAAAAATAATTCGTAGTCGTTGTTCATGCTATCAACAAATTTAGACATTATATTATAGGCTATGAAACCTTTTTTTACACAGATCACTCTACAATTAGATACTTAATGAATAAATCTATTACTAATGGCAGAGTTACAAGATGGTTATTACTCTTACAAGAGTTCAATATCACCCTTCTATACGGACTTGGAAAACAAAATAAAGTTGTTGATTTCTTATCTAGAATTCAAAATATCAAAAATGATACTCCAGTTGAGGATAAGTTTCCTGATGAATATCTTTTTGCAATAACTACTAAAACTCCTTAGTTTGGAGATATTACTAATTACTTAGCCACAAGAAAAGTACCTTCACATTTGTTTCCTAGAGATAAAAGAAGAATTATTCAAATAAGTGAAAATTACTCATTGATTTCTAATGAGCTGTATAAAACAGGTATAGAACTCATTTATCAGAAGATGTGTTCGAGAAGATGAAATAGCTGAAATTATTAAGACATGTCATGATGAAAGTTGTGGTGGACACTTTGATGATAAGAGGAAAGCCTATAAAATCCTTAATTTAGGATATTATTGGCCATCCATCCTTAGAGATACCAAAGAATATGTCAAAAGGTGTGACATCTGCCAAAGAATGGGGAAACCTCTTCCTTCAGATGAAATTCCATTACAACCTCAAGTACTCATCGAACCATTTGAAAAATGGGCCTTGGATTTTGTTGGACCAATCAATCCACCATAGAATCAAAAGAAATATATTATGGTATGTACTAATTATATCACTAAATAGGTAGAAGCTAAAGCACTACCTTTAGCTAATGAATGTTCTGTAGTTAAATTTATTTTTGAGGATATCTTCACTCGTTTTGGTGTTCCAAAAGAAATTGTGAAATATCAGGGATCCCATTTTACATCCAAGTTGGTGAAAGAGCTTGTGGAAGATTACAAGATCAAGCACAGAAAACCTATTCCTTATCATCCACAAGTAAATGGTCAAGTAGAGTCCACCAATAAAATGATTAAAGGAATTCTCACTAAGACTGTACATCTACATAGAAGAGATTGGGCATAAAGGCTTCCCAAAGCCTTATGGGCCTACAGAAGCACATGGAGGAATACAACAGGACATACTCCCTATGAACTTGGTTATGGGAAGCAAGTCCTATTTCCTATAGAATTTCATATTCAAACCTTCAATATGGCAGTCCAATTGGGACTTGATTTATCAGAAGCTCAGAAGCATAGATTGGAGCAACTTAATGAGCTTGATGAAATCAGGCAAGATGCAGTTCAAAGAACTAGTATAGTCCAGTAGAAAAGGTCCAAATGGCATGATAAATATATAAAGGAGAAGAAGTTTCAAGCAGGGGATAGGGCACTTTTGTACGATTCAAAATTCAAATATTTTCAAGAAAAGTTTCAGACTCATTGGTTTGGGCCTTATGAGATTGAAAAAGTATTTGACAATGGAGCAGTCAGCATAAGAACAATTGTTGAAGAAAAGGTACCTCTTCTTGTGAATGGACATCAGTTGAAAGTATATCATAAGCCAATTTCAAGAGAAGAGTTTATCAGTATTTTCCAAGATAATACTGATATGAAGTTAGTGAAGAATAATTCTTCTTCTTCACTATATTGGCTTTTATTTTTCCTATATAAATAAATGAATAAATAAATAAATAATAATAATAATAAATTGTATAAGTATGAAAACCAATCAATGATTTTCATCCTTATACAAAAAAAACAGGATGAAAATCAGAAATTTCTGACATCCTATATTTTTGCAGTTACATTCCATTCCATATTCATATTCCAATCTGCAACTGATTCCACATTCTGCAGCTGTTTCCATATTATGCAGCCACATTCCATTCCATTCTGTAGCTCTGACACATTTGTACAACTTACTAAAAAAAATTATGAATATAGGAAATTGAAGGACTAAATTTGAAGACCACCACGCTAAAAGGTACCTGAAGAATCAACACTAAAGAAACGACAATGAAAGGTTAGTTCTAAAGGTAAAGTTGCAAAAATTTATTTTTATAGCAAGGTTAAAACATTAGCATGTATAATATAGATAATCATATGCCACCTTGACATGTCATCATTTGAATCGATTGGGACTTCCATCATATCATAAATCAACCACATCCTCCGCATTATGTTTTATAACGGTCCATAATAGGCTCCCACATTCATGATTAACGTTCATGACCTGTTCACATGACATATCCATCTACGTTTCTTCAAAACCCCAATCCATCTCACTTATTTCTACAAACCCTCGACGTCCTTCATCAGAGCTATAATCCAATTCACTTCATAACAGAGAAGGATAATTCTAAAGGTTATACTCTTCATAATAGAAGGCATGGGACTAATATTCAGATCAGAACTGGTGGGAACAAAATATATGGAAGGATATCCTCAAATCAAGGAGATGTTGCATAAAGCTAAATGGATCAAATTCATACAGAAATTCGATGGTTTTCACAAAGAGATCACAAAATATTTTTCTAGGTATTTTGATGGCACAAAAGTTGAAATTGGAGACATCAAGCTCACAGTTACTGAGACATTCATAGCCGAATCCACAGAACTCCCAAGGGTTGGTGAAAGGTGGTTCAAAAACAAGGAATTTCACAATTAGTCATGGAAAATTATCCTAAAAAACTGAGGTATGGATATTTCTATTTTCAGAAAGGGTGTCCCCAGCTTAACACTTCGAAATAAATGGAGGAACATGCTCTTAGTTTTACAGAAATTTATCACCTGTGAAGGCAGATTTGGCTGCATGTATGTGTATCATATTCGATTGTTGATGAATTTCTTAGAGGATGGTGAAATAAATATTCCTTTATTTTTACTGAATAGATTAAAAATAATTTCTACAAACGTGTAGAAGAGAATTCAGTTTATACATAATACTATGCGCCATCATGGGTTGATAAAAATCCTTCTTGAGTTTCATTTGAAAAACATAGGATATTATTGCGAGAACTTTCTTATCAAAAACCATTTCCAAGATGTACCAGAGCTGCCTAAAGAAGAAAATACTATAAAAAGTAGAAGGAAGAAAATTGACACAAACATTAAGGACAAACCTGCATCTCCAATTCAGCAAAATGATGAGGAACTCACTCTGCCATAATTGATGAAGAACAAGAAGCAAGGAAAAGTTAAGAGAAGAGGTAAAATAGAAAAGAGGAGCAAGGTTAAGAGTGAGGAAAATAGAAATCCTCTACAGCTGAGAAGGAGCTCTAGAATCCAAGGTTCAATGAAGAAAACACTTCTAGAGGAGATAGGGTTTATAAATTTAGAAGAAGAAACTCCAATACCATCTCATATCAATACTTCTCCTCTACATAGCCCTAAAAATTCTCCTATACATAATTTTTAAGGTAGTCCTAGTAGGAGATCTCTAGACAGAAACCCAGTACAACAAGAAATATATGATTACATAGAGTCACTAGCGAAGAGAAATTCAGCAATGAATCCAAAACCTCCTATCAATCCACAAGAACCTCCAGTTGATACTTTCAAACAAGAAATCTATGAACTAGAGATATTGAATAGGCATATTAAACAGGAGAATGAAGCCTTTAAGCATAAAAAAAATTGAAGAAAGTAATTAGTGATAATACCATTCTGCACTTAGGAATGTGGTACAAAAAGAGCAGGAAGTTAAAAAAAAACAAAAATTCACTAAAAAAGGCATTTATAAATCTCAAATACAAGCTCCTTATGAGAAAGCCCAGGAGGGAAATCACTTCAAAGAAAATTAAAAGGAGGAAACTGGATGTGTTAGTAGAAGTATCTGAACAAATTCAATAGGAGAGGAGTTCACATTTTTGGTAAATTGCATGAGGACATGCAATGAATTCTTAGTGGGGGTATGCTGAACCTCAGAATTATCCTCTCTTTGACATCCTTTCTCACCCCTTTTTCTTACTTTCTCATAAGTTAATTCACTCCAATCAATGATAATTTTCATGTTTTATCTCAAGGAATTCATTTAAATTTTTTCTATGTTATATTCTGATGTTCTTGCTATTCAAATGGATTTTTGTAATTTGGCTACAAAACGCAGCCTATTCTGAAGCTAATCTTTGGTTCCGCAAATACTTTCATTGTTTGGCATGTTCCAAGGAGAAAATAGTGAACTGATCCACATGGGAATGTCCAAAATAATTCACACATGAATTTCATCTTATCTACTTGATCGAAATCGATAGAAAAGTATGCATGAGATCACAGTCAAAGCATGGTCAAAGGACGTGAGCCGAGAAGTGAAGAACTCTTGATTTTCTTTGACATATAAAATCAAGAGTTAAACAGTCAAACTTCAATTCTATAATTTAGTTAAGATAGCCACCTATAGCCGTAATCAACTCATTATAGTTATGGTTATTTTTATTTAAATACCAGTTGTACAGAACCGAAGACAAGTAGTAATTTTGCTGAAACGTTGTGTATTGTTTTGAAACTCTATTCTATTATAATATAAGAATTGTGTTCATGGTTCTAGTGATTGCTTAGTGCACATATAACCAGTTAGGATTTCAACCAAATCGGCTGCAGAGGGCCCCTACACAAGAGGAGGTTTTTCGTTCATTGTTTTAGTTTAAATTATCTATTTTGTCAATTATGTTAGGTCAAATTTATGAGTAGATTAATATTACATTACAGTTTTTGATCAATAGCATAGAATTAAGTCATGAATTTCTTCCTAGCATCAACAATAGAATGGCTATGTAATATTTTCTTTTCTAAAAACATTTCAAGAGGATGGATTTATCTATTTTCCAATTGGAATAAGTTTGAGGCAATAGAGCTCACAATTATTTAGTTTCCTTTCATTTTCTGTTATTTACTTTGTTAGATCAAAATATCAATTCATTGTATAATTGAATGTTCCTAAAAGATCAAGCTAAGAAGGTGACTTGTCATACTTCCAAATTGGGTGATTGAATGTTCAACCTATACAATCACTGAGCTTTACTTTTACATGATTTTACATTGCTTTTTAGATCCTCATTCAATTGTATAATTGGGTCTTCTTAAATAGCATTTCAAAAAGGTGATTTCATCAAATTTCTAAACTGAATGCTCGAATATCTAATTTATCCAATTATTGAGTTTTCCTTTGCACACTTTACTTGTTTTTCTAGAAAATTAAAAACTAAGGTATAATTGGTTTCTTACACATCATTTCAAGAGGGTGATCTTATCATACTTCATATTGAATGTTGGAGTAATCAAACATACATTAGCTTGTCTTATCTTTGAATTTGTTTTCATTTAGAGTATCATTTCAATTTCAAGTTTCAGTCATAATATTTAGATCCATGGAGTAAGGCTAATGTTAAAATAGAAGTCATTAGAATAGACACTCTATTTTCATATCAGATTCTAACCAGTCAATAGTTTTGGTTCATTTTTATGCAAATTAGTTTAACTTAAGAACACTTCCTTTTCTTCCTTCTTTTAAAATTAGTTTTACACATTTAAGTTTCATTAGGTTCACTTGATTCCTTTCATAGTTCTAGATTAAAATTTATACATAAAGAAAAAAACCCCCAAAACAACATTAAAATACATACAACGAAGTAAGAAGAAGGTTAAATAAGCACATATAGTGCACCACACTTCATCAGTTTACAAACCTCGGTTGATAATTTATGGAAGAAATTTAAGACAGACATTAAATTGGCTAAACACCACTCATATTCTTATTTTTTCTTTATATTCCGAAGGAAATCCTTCCATTCCTGTGATATAGGAGGGTGATCCTCCGAATCCTGTAACACAAGGGGGAAATTCTCCCATTCTCATAACACAAGGGGTCAATTCTCCCATTCCCACGACACCTGCTCCAAGTCGTTTGGTCGCTTCTTTTGATTGGATTCGACTAATGCGATATTGTCTTCCTTCTTACCTACCCTTTGAGATCACAGTACAGGCCTATAACGTGCCCGTACCTAGCACAATAATAGATGAAGGCACATCTGTTAGTATTATGTCCTCAACTACCTGGAAAGCTTTCGGTTATCCGCAACTTGTGCCTCTTACCCAAAATCTGTTGGATTTTAACATACGAATAATTCAACCATTAGGGATCCTTCCTAGCTTGCCTATTACTTTGGTAGGAAATACTATCTATATAGATAGGATGGTTTTCCAAGGCCCCTTGTATTTTAAATTACTCCTTGGGCGTGACTATACTTATGTCATGGGAGCTATTGTCTCTTATTTCTTTCGTGTGATATGTTTTTGACATGAAGGAGCCATTTTGAGTATTTATTAGGTGTATTTCATTGGTCCTAATTTGGATCCCAGTCAACCATAATCCCTAAATGGTTCTTATATGCTAGTGGTATCTTCCCCACCATAGGTTAACTATGTGGCCATCTATTCCATGCCCGCATCGACTGATGGTCTAGTCAGTGATGTAGTGCATCATGTACTAGGGGCATTGGACCCTTATTTCCAGAGTGTTGTTCTCCCATCAAATGAGAACTTCTTGGAAACCATGACTTCTTATGAGTGATGATCAATATATTCAGAGCATAGTTACTTTTCTTATGTCAAGCTCCTTAAAAAATTAAACAAGCTCTTTAGAGCAGAGTTCCTTTTCTTGTGTCAAGCTCTTTAAAACATGAAACAAGGTGTCATGAGGATATAATTTTACTCTGTCAAGCTCATTAAAAAATGAAATAGGCCTTTATTAGCATAGTTATTTTATTGTGTCAAGCTCATTAAAAAGTGAAACAAGTTCTCCTTTAATTCGATTCTTTGATTAGATCTCATAAAATCCCAATCGAGTCTTTCACTTGACATCGTAAATGAGCCTTCATTCCATCCACCTATCGGTCAACCAGCAGTCTACTCAAGTGAATGAACTACAACCTTGGGGCATGTACCTCAAATTTAGTCACCATGCTGGGGGCATGCAAACTTATTCCAAGCATAGTTTGTCTTTGTTTCAAGCATTTAAAAAAATGAAACCACTTTCAAGAAGAGTTTCTACATGTTTAAATCTTATGTAAAAATGAAACCATACTCATTAAAATTCTTGTGATTTCCATTTTATCAGCCTATTTTTTCCAGATGAACCTTGATTTTCTCATTCCATCATCACCATCTACTTGGCTAATCATACGCCTTCACTTGGTTGTTTTACCCATTCCCAAGGAACCGCTGCAATGAGTGGTATTTTTAGCCAGCCTCTTAACATTTAATTGTTTTGAGAAGTTCCACCATAACCAAAACTAGTTGCTATCCTTTATAGCTCTCGTTCCTCTAGCAGGAGTCACCTTTAAGCCCTTTTCTGACTCCTAAACCATGAAAATATTTCCGAGTACTTTTCATTTTGAACTGTTTAAAGAAAAAAAATGTCGTTTACCGAGTATATGTTTACCCCTTTTTCGGGTTGGGATAAACTATTTATGAAAAAGGAATACCTTAGTTAATCATGACCAATAGGTTCTCTCAAACATTTTTTTCTACCTTTTTAGGTTCAAGAGACTATCTATGAAAAGGGACCTTCGAATTTTTCTTTTTCGCTTAATTTTCAAACTCCCTAAACATGAAAAAGATGTTGAGTTTTATTTTTCAAGATCATTAAAACTCAACGACACTGGACTTGTCACCATGAAAAGATTGGGTTTCTCCTTCCTAGGGCTCGTATAATTTACTAGGATCGATTCATCCAAAGGATGCACTTATATGACAAGCATATGCTATCCCCTTCAAGATTGTATTAAAAAATAACTGGGGTACTCGCTAGAAATGGTAAGGGAAAAATGAATGTATTTATCAGTTGTGTCAGTAGTATGTCACTCTTGAACATGACACTTCCTCTATTTCGTGTCGAGTTTGGGTCATCCTCACTTCGCCACTTACCTTCCTAGGTTTGGGTTATCCATTTTTTCCTCTCATCTGATCTTTGCCACTTCACCATGACCTTTCATCTCGTGTTTTGTCAAAATACTGCCAAACTCCATAGTCATGTCATCGATGTGTTTAAGAGAAGTCCCTTCTGCAGTTCATTCATTACCTGGTTCTTTGTTCTAGTCTTGGTTCACAACCATATTTTTTCCTTTCACTACAAGAAAAAAGCGCATTGGTGAGGGCCGAAAATGGTCACCATAAGCTCATTGGTGAGGGTCAAAAGAGC